>CAKAOI010027831.1:29227-56217 GCA_916701655.1 Sebastiscus albofasciatus
ACTCACAGCAGACAAGCTGGAAAGCAGAGATTTAGACCTTACAAGGCCTTGGAGGGGACAAGTTGTGAATGGGAGCAGACAGAGAAACTAACCTCATACAACAGTTCGTATGATATATTACAAAAAGTTATTCCACATTTTTTTGTTAGTCTTCCTACAAATATCCAGCAACACGTTTCAATTTCCACTCGTTACCTGCATACTGTATTTTCAAAATAAAGTTCCGTCTTGGTTAGGTTTAGGCTGGTGTTGTCAAAAATATCAAACTATCGATACATAGCGATACTGAATATTTCAGTGTCAGTAATATTTCTTCCGCCAATGGTTTCAATACTCATTTTCCCCAGTATTGATACACGGGTACCAGCTGTGTTTTCTGCTCTCTCTTCTCTCTGATAGCGAGTTGATACACACACTGCTATTTATCTTTTAATAAAAAAAATAAATAAAATATCAACTTGGTTAGGTTTAGGCAACAAAAAGATTGTGGTTTGGGTTAAAGTAACTCCACAAGTGGCCTAACTTAAGTACGGGAGTTACGTGACAAATAAATCAACGTTGACTTCTGGTTTCACACGGGGTACAAACCCAGGTCTCCTGGGTGAAAGTCCTGTGTTTTTTTAACCCACCCATCCAACCTGACCTCCTCCCACACAGCGTTTGTTGCTCTGTACAGGTATGAGAAGTAGGTCAGGTGGGAGAGACAGTGGTGACAGTAGTTAGGGATACATAGGAGCGAAAGCTGAAGAATGTAAAGCTATAAATTACTTGTGTCAGTAATGACAATTTCTGTCTAATTGTTGAAGGACAGATGGGAGGATAGAAGGACAAAGATGGTGGGATGAAGAGATAATAGTAATGAGAAACTTGAAGGTCATAAATTGCAGGTGATTTGAGTGTTAGAGAGAGGTAGTGGGGTGATTAAACATCATTAACAACAGAAAAGTGTTGAAAGAGTAGATGTGAGCGGGTGGCCGACTTTGTTGTAGGCTAATTCCTTTGACGGCCAATAACGCAATGCTTTTTCTGTCGCTGAGCTACGCCAGCAAATCTGAATTACAAATTAGAAATGAACATGCCGTGGGCAACAGAAGGCGATAGGACAGAGCAGAGATGAGAGGAGAGGAGGAAACAGAAATGGGTCTGATCATTTCTGGTCTCTGGTGGATTGTCCGAATGGAGACAAACATCATTTCTCTCCGCTCCGCTGATCTAACTCACCGTAGTCAGCTCCTCTTCCTCTTTCCAAACCAAAACCTGCAACTTCAAAAGAGCTGTGCAGATTACAAAAATCATGAAACTGGAATGTGCAGGGCTCTTGACATAAAAATTAAACTTGAAAATGACTTTGACATTAAACAAACTGTGCTGTGCTGCAGCCAAAACTGAATAACTGAGTGGAGAAGTGCGCAGATACTGACTCAGAAGAAACTGTTATGGTGAAAAACTACACAGAAATCATGTTTATTGTCTCAGTTCCCTCAGCAAAGTCTGACTTTCCAACGGGTGAGGCAGAGGCCTGTAGACTTTTCCCTTCCGGCGGGATCAAATAGGCTACCGTCCCAAATTCAGCCGCAGAGTGGCAAAGAGAGTGCAAGCTGCTTTGAGCAAAGTTACTTCAAATCTAGGCATTAGCATTCAAAGTGGAAGAAAAGATACGGGGCCAGCTCAAGCCACTTCAGAAGTTCATATGCTTAAGACTCGAGCTTTGAAGAGCTGGAGAAAATGAAAGCTATCTAAAGCAGGGTTATGATCCATGGAGGAGCGGGAGGGAAGGAGGAACAGAGAAAGGAAGCGATGGAGGGAGAGAAACAGAGGGCAGGCTGCTCAAATAAGAAGGCAATCAGGGGTGATCAGCCCGGGTGAACACTTTAAGAACAACTGGGCAGATTAGCCAGCGAGATAGAAATAGAAGGTGACATTGGAGTGTGAATTTGAGCTTAGCATGATAAAGAGATATAAATTCTAATGTAAATAAGAGATTTAAGGATAAAGAAAGAGGAGGAGAGGTATAAGCCTTTAACTCACTGAGGTACATCTGACATGCAGCACTTTGCTTCTCAGTAACAGAAAACTTCACTGCAAGTTCACAGAGACAGGTGTTTGTTGTAATGTTTCCACTCTGGTGCCCCTAAAAGCCTGCTCAGACATAAGCAACAGCTGTATCTTATCTGTCTAGCAGTGTTGGGGGATGCCTCATCCCAGACCAACCCTGACTCCCACAAATTACATTCCCATACAACTACTACTGCATAACCAAAATACGTTTTTAGGGAAACGGATTTTCTCCCGGATTTAAACATGCGATTAACGTTGTAAATAGAAACAAAATGAAAACACAACAAAACTACTTGGTTAGATTTAGTAAAAGAAAACATCATGGTTTGGCTTTAAATGACTTAAAAACAAACGAAAACGCAAGAAATGACTACGTTTCACACAGGACACGAACACCGGTCTCCTTGGAGAAAGCCTGGTATTTGTTGGACCCATCCACCTGCCCTCCTGCCTGCCAGTAGTGCACTTTCTTCCTTGTTATACCTGTTTTTATTCAACACATTTTCATTCACGATTCGCTTGATATACTACATCATCTGCTCTGCATATCACTCGTTATATTACGTCACTCGCTGTGACCGTCTGCAGTGACAAATATTTCATACGTAAAAGACAAACGAAATCTGCAACAAAAACACGTTTCCTTCCGAACGTAATTGGGAATGCAATTTACATGTATGGGAACATAATTTCCAGGAGACAGGGCTTCCAGACGCACTGCTCCTCCCTGTACTCTCGCAGCTCCTTTCTGCTGTGCCAGCACCCTTCTTTCCCCCTGTTCCTTCATTCAGTGTTCAATTCCTCCCCTCAACTTTTCCTCCCAGTTTGCTCTGATCGACACCCCATTACTTTATTCAACAACCAGCACCGAAAAAATACCCATATTTTGTTCTTACTTTCGGATTCAGAAGACAAAACTAATGGGTGTCTGACAAATGGTGCTGCAACCGAATGAAATGCACAGCACTACGGAGTAGTTCGTGGCACCAATCAGCACATTGCCAAATTGTTTGGACAGGCTCCTGGAGATGCTTTAAAGCATGATGCGGCAAAATGCAAATTACCGCCAGAGTTTTAAACGACTGGAAGTATGCGAACAGACAGGCGGGCGGATGAAACAGAAGTACATTTCCGCTCCTACTGAGCGACCATAAAAAGACTTATTAAGCCCATATGAGAGCAGCCAGGGCGGAGAATGAGGAGAGGTAGGGGTGGGCTAGGAGAGGGTGCTCCATGCTCGAGGGTGGAGTGGTTGTGGGTGTTCAATGGCGCTGCAGGCCGTCCATCAGCTCTATCTCCTGACAGCAGGGCCAGCAGTCCCTGCGTTCTGCCCAGCTCCTCTCATTTCCACAGAGGGAATAAATCAGGTCTTTATGGGCCTGGCCGAGTGCACTGCACCCCAGATGGATTATTAAAGGGACATATAACTCAAAGAGGCCACTGCTCCCTGAGGGACGCCTGATCACAGCGCAACAGAGGAGGGACGGGTGGCCTCCCCTCTCCCACCTCCTCGCCCGCCACCCACCCAGTCTGCCAGCCAGCCTGCTCGCCTGGCTGAACGCCGGCTCGCCTGCCATCCGTCATCGTTCACCAGCTAGAAACCTTGAGACCTCGCTATCTAGTCTATATCTCTTCCCCTCTTGCATCCTGACTGCCCTCTTTTCTCCAGTTTTACTCCTTTCTCTCTTCCCAGTCTTCTTTTCTGCTCTTCTGCAGTTAAGATTTTTCCTCTTTTGCTTTTTTGTTTGTGTAATTTTTGCTGGAATTACCTTAATCACCCAACTTCAGCAAGCGAGGGGTGATATGTGGAAAAATGTGCGTTGTGTTCCCACCCCCCATTTCCAACACATTGACAGCCAGGAGATGTTTGCCAAAGAGCAAGAGTTGAATGTGAAATAAGCCTGTCCTCATGTTTTGAGACTCTTAGTTCGACTCTTTAATTCGCACTATTGTGAAGAAAAATATGTCTCTACCTTGGATTCCACCTTTATTTAGAAACACAGCTAGAAAAGGTAACATTGATATTGGAAAATAGTAGTGAGTCTTTCTTCTTTGCTGGTCTCCGCTGCACTCACCTATGATTATTGTAATGATGCCAATTGAAGCCCACACAAAGGCCCTGGTTTTCGCTGAGTGGAGTGAAGTGGCTGCAATCTGACTTTGGAGAACCATTTCTTTCTAGTCATTGTAAAAAGGAAAAACAACAGCATCCTGCGCCCTGGTGAGTCAGTAATTGCAACCGCCAGTTAGACGGGAGGAACTCGACTTCAAACGCGGTTCACGTCGTCAAGGATGTGAGTCAGACGAAGGGGGGAAAAGAGCAAACGAGAGGAGAACAAGGGAGATTGGAAGAGTTTACAGGGTGGGGAGAAAGAGAGGAGGGAGAGGAGATTAGAGCTGGAAGAGGGGGAGAAGATTTAACATGACTTGTGCCCTGCGCTCTTTGTGCCGAGATGTCTGAGTCTGCCAAAGCTTATGCTCATTTAGTCCCCCCTCGGATCACCCCAACCCTGCTCATCAGCACCCCAACCCATTTTAGTCCCAGTGTAGTTTACTGAGAATCCCCTCCTTTTTGTTGCTCCTGTTTATACTGTATGTGTGCATATGTGTGCATGAAATAGCAGAGAGGGTTGGGTCAGCTGTGGAAGGAAAAGCCGTCTGCGTCTATGTGTGTGCGTCTGCATGCTTTTGAGTATAAGCCCTGGCCAGGGAGATACAGGCATTAGCAGAGATGAGCCGCAAATAGAGGAGGCAGTAATTGAAGTCTTTAAGAAAGTGAGAGGGGATTAATCCAAGTGAAATGAGCGCCACTGTCTGCTCCCGATGCGCAGAGGGTTAGGCAGAGAGAGAGAGACGGATGGAGGGGTGGGCAGGAGGGAGAGATTGTGATAGAAGGAGAGCGAGAGAGAGACAGCAGGAGAGCGTGATGAAGCATGGAGAAAGAAAACTGTAAATGAGGCCTTTTTTGGAAGCTTGAAGGGATTATCCACCCAAAAAAAAAATCTTTTGGGCCTTTCTCCAGCCAAATGGCCTCTCTAGAAAGACTGAGAGCGATTTAGACGGGTTTGTTTAAGAGAGAGCAGAATACCAACCAAGCATTTATTACTGTATGTCAGTTTGAGAGGGTGGATTACCAGGAATCAGGTTTTTTAGTACGTGCTCTTCTCAGGTTGAATACATGTAAACTGAGCACACAACTGCATTTTTTATTATGGTTTAATAGGAATGTTAATAAGGTGTAAGAAACATGAGAGAGTCGCACATGCTGGGATTGATAGCTCCTCTAAACATGTTTTGAATCAGCAGACATTGGAGGATTAGCGAGTGAGGAAGAGAGAGAGAGAGAAAGACAGAGTAGGAGGAAGAAGGGCCTTTGATCTGCTTTTAATGGGCTTCATCGCTGAGCCCGAGCTCCAGCCATGGAGCTGAGCATCTGGGCCCACCGGAGCAGCAGCCACTGAACCGCCCAGCTCTGTCACACAGGCCTCTAAGACTCCAACTTCTGCAGTCAGCATGAAACTTTACCAGCAATCTGTGAATAGTAAATCCATTTCTAAGTGCCCGGCATTTGGATCCAATGGGAAGAAATTAGGGCAGCTGACATAAGTGAGGCTTGAGCTCCGAGTAAAGACATCTCCAAGCAGAGCCATTACGATAGTAAGAAATCTTTTTTTGATAATCCCTCCCTCTCTTGATTCAGGTTTCCGTTGTTTATGAGGGGTTTTAGGTGGGCTTTCTCTAATGTAAGCTCCTCTCTCAGAGGAAATTTTAGAACTGCTGTAAGGTTTGAAAGAAAGTCTTAAATAACTTGAAACGAAACTTTGGATTGAGTCCTCACTGTGTTATCGCAGTGTGTTTTATCAGGTGGGCAGGCTCATCCTGGATGGAGAATACTGTGGCGGATTATCCTTCTCTTCTGTCTGAAGTAAGGCTGTCTTTTAAAATAAACTCCACTTACCAGAGCAGAGTGAAGAAGCTCAAAGGGATTGAAGGGTGACTTTTTCACTGAGGTTAAAGCCACTGTGCCACTTAACAGTGACTGATCATGAAACAAGGTTAACTCAAATTCTCTAATACGGGCGAGCAACGTAAACTCTGGAAATTTGCTTAGCAAGATATAACAAAGGTGTGCAAATTACATTTTACTTCATGATCTCAATGGCTGAATCTTATCTGAATATACAACAGGGAAGATCTGGAGTTCGATTCTCACCTGGTGCATCCTTTTGTTGGTGCAAAATCTGACTTTAGGAAATGACATCCACCAGACTACGTTACTTGTCACACCTTGCCCGTCTCTTAACTGTTTGCACCAGCTAATAAAGCACAGTTTCTACCAAAGGAATCAATCAAAATGTCATCAGTTTGATTCATTAAGTTTTAAAGCTCATTCTGTACTAGCTCCTTTATCGTTTCTGGCACACATACTCTGCAACTTTACGGTATTTTTCTAAAATGTGGATGCAGACCAGGGTTATTATGGTAAACTAAAACTGAATCTAAAACAAAAAAATGCAGTGAAAAATATTTTTAGTAAACTGAAACTAAATAAAAACTATATCCTTTAACATATTGCCTGGTTAGAAAAATGGATAAATGACAATGAACAATAATTCTTTTCAGTTTTTTAGCTATAATATATGACCACCGGGGCGGCACACAACTATGGCAAGAGGGTTGCAGGTTCAAACCCAGCTTGGGGCCCTGCTTTGTGGAGATTGCATGTATTAGCATGTGTTAACGTGGGTTTTCTCCGGGTTTTCTGGCTTCCTCCCACAGTCCAAAGACAGGATAGGTTAATTGTTGACTCTAAATTACCCATAGGTGTGAATGTGAGAGTGAATGGTTGTCGGCCCTGTGATAGTCTGGCGACCTCCCCCCCACGACCCTGAATAGGACAAGCGGTTACAGATAATGGATGGATGGATATCACTACCGAAAAAAGGAGACAACATGAATTTCCGTCAACTCTCGTGACATTGAACGACAGAAACTGAACAGACTTGACATTCCAGGAGATGGTGCTTTGCTGCAATTGCTTCACTAAAGTATTGCATAAAGATTAAACATCAAACATTATGGCCATTCATACACAGTTCTCCAACCATGTATGTTGTATCTGTATGTAGCTACATACTTCTCAGACATAATAGCTGGCCCTAACTAAAACAAACTACTGTAAAACTAAAAGCAAACCTTTCTGAAAGACTGAAACTGAACTAAAACTAGCAAACGCACTCTGAAAACAAACTACACTAAAATGCAATTGAAAAGTCAAAACTAAAATAAAATAAAAACCAATTAAAAAAATAACCTTGATGCAGACTGTATTCTATAAAGTGTCCTCAGTGATTGTTTTGACTCATTAAGTCTTAACACTCACTACTCCCCTCCATTCACCTCCCTCCTCCTCTCAGAGCTGTGTATCCCCTGGGAGAGATTGACGGTTGAGTGTTCGCTCGGCAGTGGCCACAGATTACAGCACACAGGCGCCTCTGGGGTGGATGGCGGTTAATTGGCATTGAACCGTTAATCATGGCCGCCCGGCCTTTCATTACTGAAAGGAATTAACAGCAGCAGCCAGGAGACTGCAGCCGTGGCCGGCCAGGACACACACAGAAAGTTTGTTTCACTCTAAGATGATCTAAGAATGGGCCCTTTTCCCTGCGCTTACTGACTAATACACACTTTTTCCATGCAATCATAACAATGCAAAACTGCACCGATAGGAAAAGTCTGTGTAGTCTGTTCATTTACTTTTGTTTGCATATTAACATGAAGGTTCATACCGGCACTTCTACAGCTCTTGATCTGTCTACGAAAACGAACTACCTGCAAATTAGGCCGACAACTGGCATCAGACAGACATCATCAGACTATACCTGTACATACAAGATGTTGCCACTGAATAACTCACAATATTTACTCTCTTCTTTTCTGTCTGTTTCAGCTCCAACCGAGTCTCCATTGAGACCTAGTCTTGGTGAGTCTGCATTTCATTGCACGCTGTCATTTCTTTTCTTTTTGATAATATAATCACACAGGTAATTACTGTACGACATGAAAATACATGGTATCAAACAGACTGTGTCTAACTGTGAGCATATGGTGTGTGTGTGTCTGTGTGTGTGTGTGTTTGTGTAGTGGAGCTCCATGGCAAACACGCTGTGCTGCGTGACGACTTTGACTCCAACCTCCAAGGAGAGCTGGACCCGAGCATCTGGTAGGTGAAAAGGTTACGACTCCTCTTGTAATCGTAGGGTGCAATCACTTTCTAAATCTTTGGTGCTCTTCCTCGATGCTTCTTGCTTTTGTTAAACCTCTGTTTCCTCTCCTCTCCTCTCCTCTCCTCTCCTCTCCTCTCCTCTCCTCTCAGGTCTGAGTGCAGTAACTGTGAGGTGGGAGAGCAGTGTGGTGTACTGATGCATGGCAGAGCGGTCACTTTCTGCGAGCCCTTCGGAGAACGAGAGCTGGTAACTGCCATGTTTGACCACACCGCCACCGCTGTACATTTTACGGCCCATTGACCATACATCCAAGGCAACCACTCTGTAGCCACAACCACAACTACAGTAAATTACAGCTCACTGGCTGTGACCACAGTAGAATCCCATGTTCAAACATCTGCATCGCTATAAACTCTCCACAAACGTCTAGACTAATCAGCCGTTATAACAAAGAAGGTGATTGTGGTAAAGGGCTGGGGATTTGCCTGGTCTAATCTAGCTATTGGAAATGAATAGCTAAAATATTAGTAAGAAATCCTAAATATTTATGTGCATCTAGTTAGCAAAAGCAAGCTTAGATGAAACAAAACCACACGTGTTTGGTCTGTTTACATGTGTTAGGCTCGGCATGACTAAACATGCCCAAATGTATCTGACGACGTGGCCCTACCTCAAACAAAAACAACACATTCTCATTGCAACTCGTCACATACTAAAGCTTTGTCAGAACCCTGAGCGTCACTTTGTCAGACCGCATGCTTAACGTTCTGAATTAAACAAAAACACTTGCTTAAGTTTAGGAAAAAACAACATGGTGGGGCTTAAAACTACTCCATTTGTACAGTGAAAATGTGACCTGATGTGAACACAGGAGACGGAAAAACAGCTGATTGTGAAGTGAAAGTGAAACTTAACGCACGGGACATGAACAGTTGTCTCCTGGATGAAAGCCCTGTGTTTGTTGGACCCATCCAGCTCCCCTCCCACTCGCACTGTGTGTCACTTTTGCGTTTTAAACTACGTCACCACCACAGCACTTTCTCTGAGCATTTACTGTTGCCGCGGATAGGTTTACATTGTAGTTCATTTAAAACCTGGTGCGTTTCATACCGCTGTTTAAGGGTGCCTTGTGTGGCGGTATCACACACAAACAGCCATGACAAAGCCTCAGTATTTGACACCCTGGGAATGAGAACAGGCTGACAAGAAAACAAACATGGAGACGCTAAAAATAGAAGTACTGATATCGCTTCTTCTTCATGTACTTTTACTCGAGAAACTTTATGTGTCTCATGATTTGTTTGTTTAATTTCATTATTTGTGTCAGCCGGTTATAAAACTTTGCATATAACTTGTATATAACAGCATTCTTTTAGTGCATGCTCGTACATGTGAGCGTGCCCCACTGGCTAGCTCATGGCCACCACTCTGCACTGCCCTCATTTGGCAGTTACAGCTGATAACGCAGCCCCGACCATCGTGGGACTGCAGAAGCGTAGCATCCACCCTCCGGTTCCCTCCCAGGTTTAACACGGTTAGCTCTATTAGCTGCGAGCCACTGGCTCAGCCATCACCGTGTTGAGTCCTGTGGAGGCAATAGAAATGCTCCCAATCTCGCATTTAGCACCTTTAAGATTGGCATGCATTATGTTACATTTAAAAATGAAATTGAAACCAGAAGAAGCACAAAGGTCTGAGGATCATATCGTGTTCATTTTACAGTAAAGTATAGTAGTATCAAGATACTGCCTGACACGCAGTTTGGCACACACACACACACACACATAATGCCAACTCATAATTGCTTATCAAGCCATTTCATGCTCTTTTTCTATCTTCACAAAGTTGATTTCCGCCTGTTTATTCTGCTGTAAGAGATGAAAGCCAGTCAGCAGCAGAGACGTGTTTAGTGCCTCATGATTCTATTTACTTCACTGATAAACAGTTGCTTTGTCTGTCACCGTTCCAGATGTTTGATGCCGCTGCCTGGCAGCTCTTCTGTCAAGTGCCACAAGCTTGCACATCCAGAAACACAGAAACATTTACACACAAACAGATAGTCTCAAATACCACAATCATCAACAATGAGGGCATATATTCATGTAGACACAGCCGATCATTTGCTTCTCTTGCACACACTCTCTCCCACTATCTCTATAGATGACATATAGCCCATTTGTGTTTTATATATGTTTTACTCATCTCCAGTGGTTGAAGTTTTGAAGTCACCTTTCTGCAGTGATGTGGAAATGTATAGAGTGCTACAGGAATGAGTCCTAAAACCTGGAAATGAGTTAGCATTTCAGCACTTCCTTGTTCCCTCGTCTGGAAATCAATTGGTTTTCAGTTTCAGAAGCCTGAAATAAGGTCTGTGGTTAACACAAGCTTAAGGAATTTTAACATTTTGTTCTACAACATAAAATACATCAAAAAATATTCCACTCGTGAATTTTAAGCCTTAAGCCGTGCAAAGAAAACCCGCTTTAGGACTTTTATTTCGAAATGAAAGCAGGAAGTGTTGATTTAAACCCCAAACTTTATACATTTTTTGAGCTCCCAAAGTGACTGCGTGTTCCACTGCACTGACTGCTCATATTTCAGAATAAAAGCCTCGTGTTAACGAATGAAGGGATTCTGTCTATAGAAAAAACGCCTGGCGGCTTTTATTTTGAAATGAAAGCAGGAAGTGTTGATTTAAAAACAAGTTTACTTAACTTTACTTTTTTTTCATCTCCGTAACATATTCTACAGATAAACCTCGAAACTGTAGTAAAGTCTTGCTGGTATGAAGTTAATATACAGTCACTAGATCACCTTCACTGTCTGTGACATATTCTACAGATGTCTAGACTTGGAAACTGTATTATGTAGCTGGTATGATGTCCATATACTGTCAATAGATCACCTTCACTGTCTGTTTCTGCTGGGACACGCAGCCGAGACGCGAGAGGCTCGCGTGTAAAAATAGGCGAGCCTTCTACTCTATAAAATAGACGCGCGTCTCATGCGGGCAGTGTGTCCACTCTAACCTGTTAACATGGACGCCGAAATAAAAAACAACACGCTACGCGAGACTCACGCGAGCCTCATGCGTGCTGTGCGTCCACGGCTTAAAGCCGTGATAAAAAGGCGGTTGTTAACAAGTGGCTAAATGAGACTACAAAATGTTATCTCGCCGACTCGTCCACCTTTACAGTCTCGTGTATACTCGCGCTCATGCGACCGTGGTGTAGTTTGTTTATAGCCTAACATTAGCTTCTACTTCTGGTGATCGAATTCACTCTTCAAAAATTATAAAAGTGGTGTTCATTTGTGAAGATTCTCTTGCTGAACAAAACCTGTGAGTATCATAAACGTTTGTTTGCCACAGAGCTTATTTTCTGCAATAATACAAAATCCAATGGAAAAATCCCATTGGCTTTTTGTTGAAGGAACCCAGGGTGACGCTGACTTCCTGGCTGGCCAACAAAAATACGTCATCCCTGGAGCACTCTATAGAAAACACTTCACGTCATTGTTAGATGTGGTTACAGGTGCAATAGACTTAATACTGAAAACAACAGTGAAACAAAGCTTTTTTTCAGCTTGGTGTTGAGTTAAAAACATTTGATTGCAGCAAATCATATTGATTTGTGATATTGATTCTTTGAGGATGATATCCTAAACTGCCTTGTGTATCTTCCCCAGACCACCGTACCTCTCAACACTAGCACAGCCTCAGTCCTGCAGTTTGCCCTGGGTGAGTATTAAATCTCTACACGCATTGCAAACAATACAAAAGACAGATTTTGTATACAGTAACAGGCTTATGTATGAGACCTTTTCAACCCTGTTCAAATATCTTAACCCCTGTGTGCAACAGTGTTTTGCAGCCAGGAAAAGAGATCCCTTTATCATCCTCAAGAAGTAGACATGTTTTGTTCTGTTACATGTCAGTAAGCCAACTGGTACGCAGTATATTTCTGTGTTTCTTTCTCTTTCTCTACATCTCCTATCACAATAATGAATGATTTACAATATTCTGGAAAGACACCCAGAAGGCCATGGCAGAGTTTTTAGAGGTGTTGTATTTTTCATGTCCATTACATGCATCCACCAGTTCTCATGGGAACATGACTGGGGGGAAATAAGAGTACATACTGTAACGACAACCCCTCTCGACCCCCATCCTGTCCTGCATGACTCTTTCTCTTTCTGTCTCCCGTCTCTCGTTCTGTCTGGCTGCGCTCTCGTTTGCAGGTCATTAATATGAGTTTGTGATGCAGTAGTGTTGTGTATGGAGCAGTTCAGTAGAGCAGTGGTTGCAGGTTAATGCACAGCTGTGTTCAGTGGAGATGGGATGGAGCAGCGCTGCAGGAGGGGGCAGGTGGGGGGACGTGGGGGTTAGCCTGCTACGTCCATTAGCGACCTTTGACCCCGCCAGCTCCCACAGCACCCACACAAACCCGCATTTTAAAGGCGCAAAAATAGTCTGATCCCACACAAACTTGTAAAGCAGAACTGCACAAGATTATGGACTAACATTATCTAGCTGTACTGCAGTTGGCTTTGGTCCTACATCAGCTCCTCAAAACACCTCTGCCCAACCCCTCATAACTCCTCTCAGCCCTGTTAAGCTGCTGATCACATAGTTCCACAATGACACCATTTAGACATCATTTTCCACTTGGCTACGGGGGGAATGTAGGAGCAATCAGTCAGAAGAAGCCACCACGCTAGGCCTGGCTGCCCCTCAGGGCATACTAAGGATCATTGCCCCGCTGATAAAATTCAATCGTTGAAAAAAAAAGAAGGAAACTAGCCAACATTTTCTGAATCTGTTCCCTCAACAGGAGTGTTAACTGTCATATATGTCTGTCCTGTGTGTGCGTTTATATTCCCCAGGCTCAGGCTCCTGCCGGTTCAGTTACTCAGACCCCAGCATCACTGTGTCATACAGCCTAAGTGGCAACGGCAACACCTCAGATGACTGGATCACACTGGAGAAGATCAGGTCTCTCTCTCCTCTTCTTCCTCCTTCCTCATCCATCCCACAGTCCTTCCATCTGTTATGAACACCCGCCCTCTCTTTTTTGCCTCATTCACACCTCCCCCTCTCAATTTGTCATTCCTCTCCTGCTTGTTTCTCTTTCTGATCCCCCTGTTTTTCATCCCTCTATTCCTGCCTCCCTCTGTTTAGTCAGCTCTCAGACAGGCATAATGTAATGATACAGTCTTCTAACTACAATATTTAGCTGCAGTAAGTGCATGTTTTGCTTTTGTGTAGACACAGAAACCAACTCATAAATCAACTACTAATTCACTTGGACTCATTCTGAAACATGCTTTCCTCTCTCAGTTTCACTCCACCATACGGACATTCAGTGTCTCTCCATATGTGGCTATTTCAGCCTCACTTTAATGGCTAATGATGATTATTTAATGCATAAATATGTAACACTTAATTACATAAACACCACATACAAGACCCTCATGTTATATGTTTCTCCTCTAGAGCCCCGACCAACAGCAGCACCGTCGTCCACCTGCTTCCCCTGCCGCATCGTTCCAAGGCTGATGGCGTTCGTCTCCGCTGGTCTCAGGAGGCCCCCCAAGGCCCCGAAGGCTACGAGTCCTGCTGGGGGCTTGACAACGTGCTGCTGGTCAATGCTGCCCACAGAGCCCCCCTCATGGAGGACAACTTGGACCCTCCAAACACTGCCAACTGGCTCTTCTTCCCTGGAGCTACCGTCAAGGTACACTGATTCCTACTTTACACATGGATTTCATTCGCAAAGAATTATGATAGAAAGCCTAATGACCAGTCAGATGAATAAAGAAACTTGCTGTTGCTTGAAAGACAGATTTTCAACTTGTGCTCCGCTGCATGTTAAAGCAGAGTAAATACCATAATCATGAGGTGCTTTCAGCCTTAGAGCAAGGGAAGAACATTTCCACATGAAAGGTGTTTCAATTTACAAGTGTATTTTTAAGACACTGCTTTGCAATAGTGGTTACCTGTTGCATGTGTTAACACCTTTGTTGTTATTGGCCAGCATGCCTGTCAGTCGGAGGGCAATGCCCTGTATTTCCATGGTGGTGAGGGAGTTGGCCACAGCTTTGCCTCCACCAGAGACATTGACCTGCATCGTGAAGAGGGAAGGAGCTACTGGGAGGAAGACTTTGAAAGCCCACCCTCGAAGTAAGTCTAGATCATGGTCTCATTTCTTCCCCCACTCTGTTTACTGGATCATTTTATCTAAATATATCTTCAATGAGTAAGTAATCTTTATTTCTATTGCACCTGTCAAAACACTGTTACAAAATGCTTCACAAGTGCACATAAAAACATCATAAAATACAACAAAACAATTACAGAGAAAGGTCAAACTAGACATTTAAAACTAAATTTGCAAACAACAAAAAACACAGATGTACTGCATTATTAAAATGCCAATCTATACAGATTTACAGGTTTTTTAAAAGCTTTTTAAAATGTGGCTCTGACTCGGCTGACCCGATACTGAGGGGGAGTTTGGTCCACAGCCATGATGCTAATATAGTCAAACCGTATTTGGTTGCCAGACCTGAGGCAATAGTCTTTTATGTTGTTAAAAGAACAAAATATATAACAGAGCCAACTTTAACCGAGAAGAAGCTGAGACTGAAATCAAAACCGAAAATAACCCAAGAAAACAGTATCTTTAATGAATGTAGGGTCAGTGTTGGATGACACATTTTATTTTAGCACCCGCCCACATAATAGCTGGGAAAGAGAGGGTTAACAGAGAGAGATTATTTTGGTAGAATATCAGTACTCTGATATTTCTCTCTCTGTGTGTGTATACATGTTCTATACATGCTTTGACACCTGTCATATGTCAAGTGATGCGACATGCAGCGTGATGTACATGTTTAAGTCAAGCATGGGGGCTGACACAGGTGAATGCCATGCCTCTGACTGCTACAGAGACACCAGTCCATCTGTTCAGAGTGAGACACACACACACTCATATGCTTTCAAACACACGCTGGACAGCAGACAGCAAGGAAACACTGTGAGAAGCACCGCAAGAGGCCGAGAGATAAAAGAGGAGAGATGACGGATAGTGTTACTGCCAGAGAGTAATTAACAGGCCTCATGCAGCAGGCCTGTCAGAAGAAGGATCTCTAACAGGAGGGTATTTCTCCGGCCGCCCCACACCCTCACACCTTCCTGCAGCATGCCAACATGCTGCACTGCATGCTAGCTCTCACCCATCAGGCGTCATGGGCTGACACATGTGTTAGGTAGGCAGTGAGAGTTTTTGCTTGTTTTAATG
The DNA here is from genome assembly GCA_916701655.1 of Sebastiscus albofasciatus. Lineage (NCBI taxonomy): Eukaryota > Metazoa > Chordata > Actinopteri > Perciformes > Sebastidae > Sebastiscus > Sebastiscus albofasciatus. The sequence goes on from CAKAOI010027831.1 coordinate 44,814, forward strand.
CTCCTCTCTCCACTAAGTGTCATTTAACCCAATACTGGCTGTGACAGAAACACACCAGCTTATACGCCACATGGCAGAAAATAAAGAAGAACAGGAGGGGATAGGAGAGAGGAGAGAAAGAGAAAGAGGGAGTGGAGGTAGAGGAACACAGGAGAGGGCTGACACACTGAGTTAACTTCTGTCTGTGCTAATGAGGATCCTCTCTCCACTGTGCAGAAATATGTATCTGTACTGTACGTGTAAATCCTCTTCCAGGTGATTTATGCTGTATTCCTGGCATTATGTGTTTGTTTACTGGCAAGGTGTGAATTATGGCAACAGTTTACTGACTTCAGTAATACTCCAGAGAGAGATGCTGTGTTAAAGAGGCAATCCATAAACACAAGTGTATGCATCCTATGATTTTTGTGTGCTGTTATGACGATAAAGAGTCATTGGGGTTAATATTTTGCTTCAGGTTGAGGGTTTAAAATGTCACATTGTTATTTTCAGGCTTATTTTCCTTCTTTAACTAAACTTACTCTCAAGAATTAATTGTTGTTACTGTATTTTTAAACTATGTTCAGGCCATAAACCATCTGACTGTGAAAAATATGAGCTACGAATTATTAAAGTTTTTAAGGGTAATATATCTTGTGGTGTGATTGCTTGAATGGCTTGTCTTTTTTTTAATTAATAATGTTGAAATACTGCCACATAAATTTCGTGTTATTTTGAATAAATCAATTTATATAGCATTTAGTTACTAAAGCAGCCCTCCCTGTCTGTGTTTTCTTTACTCAGCTGGGACATAGAAGGAGCTGTCTACGGGACCCAGTGTGGAGAGATCGAGTCAGGCTCAGCACTAGTGTTTGAGAAGGAGGGCCGGAGGAGAGTGTGTACCCCCTACCTCGACACCACGTCTTATGGAAACCTTCGCTTCTACTTTACCATGGGTATGGATATCCTCCGTCCATAATGGAGATTTACTCAATACATTATGTACATCCTCTTTGTGGTGCCTTCACCAATTCTTTTTCCACATGTATCTTACATTACATAAACATAATGAGGTGTGTTTGTGTTCAGGTGGTGGCGACTGTGATCCAGGAGAGTCTCATGAGAACGACGTGATCCTGTTTGGAAGGTCTGAAGGCAGGAGGGAACGTGTGGCGCTCGACACCCTTCCTTACTCTTCTTACAGGGTGAGACACACCGTTGTTCACACACATGTTCACACACAAAAAATTATGTAATCTCTATCAAAACCTTACAGTTATTTTAGCCTGAAGTGATCACTTTACTGCATACTAGTAAATTGCTTTTAATACCGTCACAGTTATATTAAAGCCTTAGTCCAACTATCCTACCATGTAATATGTTCAAACGTTTATTGAAATGGCAGCATGCTTCTTGACAACATACTCTAGATCACAACAACAGTGTTGTTCAGATTAATAATTATAATGATAACTTCATTTAGAGAGCACTTTTCATACAAGAGATGTAGCTCAAAGTGCTTTACAAAAGAAAAGAAAAATGCAACACATTCAAACAAGGGCAATAAAATTAGTCATGAGATGTAAAAATATATAAGTGAAATAAAAACAGATCATTAAAAATACTAAAAAATGAGAGGATTAAATAATAATAATTAGAATTACATTCATTTTAAGCCAAATTAGATAAATAAGTTTTCAGCTGTTGTTTAAAAATGTTCACAGAGCCCACATCTCTTATAGCTTTTGATAGGGTATTCCATCATTTTGGAGCATAGTTAAACCCAGCAGTAGAAGATCTGAAAGCTCATGAAGGCGTATTAAGGCGTATTAGATGATTAATAGATTAATAATCTGCAGATATTTTGATAGTTGATTCATCATTTATGTCATTTTTAAGCAAAGATGCTGAATGTTTACTTCCAGCTTCTCATCTATGAGGATTTGCTGCCTTTCTTTGATAGTAAACTGAATATCTTTGGCTTTTGGATTGTTGGTCAAACAAATAAAGCAATTTAAAGACATCATCTTGAGCTTTAGGGTATTGTGATTGTACAAAATTGGCGGGTTTTCACCATTTCCTAATTAGTGTCTTCCCTCTGGTCTGATCTGTTCATTCTATCCTCCGTTTCTCCTATCTCAGACTCCTGCGGTGGTATCGGTGGCGCTGCCCACTGAGCTACAAACACCAGTCACCCAGTTCTGCCTGGAGCAGCGGTCACATGGTGGTGCCAACCGCCATGTATGGGCCGTGGACTTCATGCAGCTGCTCCCTGTGCTGCCTGGCACCCACACACACGTGGCTCAGTTCTCCATCAACCTTGGCTGTGGCTCCTACCAGCCTGCCAACAGGTGTGACACATTTTAAAACTAGGTTAGGCAGCTCTTTTATGTGAAAATATCGCAGCTTTTTAAGCAACAAAGGAGACCTCCACACGCCAAGTGAGACACCCTTGATTCACTCAGTTATTTTGGTGTCAAGAATAGTAAATGGTGCACACAGGTGACTTAAGGACACAATGCTTTATTGTTTCTAAATAGCAACATCTGGAGAAATCTGAACTCAATTGGCCTCTTAAGAATAAGAAATGAGTTCAAGGAGTTTGTTAAGATAGTGTTACATTTCTTCTGGGTATTTAAATCACTACTCTTGCAGCCATTTGAAGCTTCACGTATTAAATTGGGGAGTGCTTTTTTAATAAAAGTAGAAGGGTTAAAGGGACAGACTTTGCAGTGGAGTCTCTGAAGAAATTATTACTCTTTTTTATCTAATTTAAATTCAGAGCTCTTCAGTCGTTTTACAATATTTTAGTTTGGAAATTAAAATGTTGAGATAAGTATGTTCTCTGTTGTTTTTCAATAGCGTGAGTCTGGAGTTTTCCACCAACCACGGTCGCTCCTGGTCTTTGCTCCACACTGAGTGTCTGCCAGAGCTCTGTGCTGGACCCCATCTACCTCACAGCACCGTCTACTCCTCTGACAACTACAGCGGGTAGGAACGAGTCTGCACATCTGTATGTGTGACTGTGCCTCTATGTGTGTCCTAGGGCTGTCAATTGATTAAAATAGTTAATCACACATTTTTTTATCTGTTCAAAATGTACCTTAAAGGGAGATTTGTCAAGTATTTAATACTTTTATCAACATCGGAGTGGGCAAATGTAAATGTATGTATAAATGTATTATTGGAAATCAATTACCAACACAAAACAATTACAAATATTGTCCAGAAACCCTCACAGGTACTGCATTTAGCATAAAAAAATATGCTCAAATCATAACTTGGCAAACTGCAGCCCAACAGGCAACAACAGCTGTCAATGTGTCAGTGTGCTGACTTGACTATGACTTGCTCCAAAACTGCATGTGATTATCATAAAGTGGGCATGTCTGTAAAGGGGAGACTCGTGGGTACTCATAGAACCCCTTTTCATTCACATATCTTGAGGTCAGAGGTCAAGGGACCCCTTTGAAAATGGCCATGCCAGTATTTCCTTGCCAAAATTTAGCGCAAGTTTGGAGCGTTATTTAACCTCCTTCATGACAAGCTAGTATGACGTGGTTGGTACCAAAGGATTCTTTAGGTTTTTTGGTTTCATATAATGCCAGTATCTTCACTCTAGCTTTAAAAGCCCGCTGCAGCCTCCAAAAGATCGGTTGCATTAATGCGTTAAAGAAATTAGTGTATTAAAAATAATTTGCGTGTTATTATTCTTATTATATAATTATTACCGTGTTAACTTTGATAGCCCTAGTATATTGTCAGTCAGTCTCTGTGGATATATACATATTGTATTTTGTCCCTCCAGGTGGACCAGAATCTCCATCCCTCTGCCCAACGCTGCCCTGACAGACACGACACGTTTCCGCTGGAAACAGTCCGGCACTGGAACGGGCAACATGTGGGCCATAGATAATGGTTAGTGCTATACATACAGGTCACATGGTACACTCACAGTGTCATGAAAAGCCGTTGTTTTCTTGTTTAGTTGGACCCCACAAATGAGCCCAAAAACCTCATCCTTTCAGGTCTCAACCTACTAAATCCAGGATATGTTTCGGGTTACAAACGTTTTTATCACAGCTCAGCTAAGTAAGCAAAAAATGACTCTTTGCAGTGAAAGAAAATGTAATTTCCACGCTTGTGTTTTGCTTCAGTGTATCTCGGTCCCGCCTGCCTTCGTTACTGCTCTGGGAGAGGACATTGTTCTCGCACAGGCTGCAAGTAAGGATCTGCTTTTTATTAAACCAAATAAATCCAATGTCTCTCCTTCAAAATGAGTCTGCTCATTATCCACCTAATGCCTTACAGCACCAATCACCATTCAGAATTAATCAAATTGTATTATGGTTATGATTTATTAATGGATTTTCATTATCTCTGTCTTCTTTTTCTCGTTTATATCCTTCACTCTTTTTAATGTCTCATGTCTTCCCCTCCTTTCTCTCTCCACTCCTCTCCTCTCACTCTCCTCTTCTCCCAGATGTGACCCAGGCTTCAGCGGTCCAGCTTGTGAGCTTGCCTCCCAGACCTTCCCGGCTTTCCTGTCGGAGGGTTTCTCCAGCCCACGCCTCTCCTCCTATCACAGTTTCTCCTCCCTTCGCGGGGCTGAGGTCAGCTTTGGCTGTGGGGTGCTGGCCAGCGGCAAGGCCTTGGTCTTCAACAGGGACAGCAGGAGACACTTGGTTACCGCTCCACTAGACAGTTCCCAGGCCAGGTAATCAAAGTGCTGATAGAGAACAGGATCATGACTGTAAAATCAAAAACAAACTTGTTTCATACACAAACAGTACACAAGCAGAGACATGAGGGAACTCACATGCATACTCTTGTACAAACATATACATGCTCAGCCTTATGGTACGAGTCCTCAGGGGCGTTTTTGGACGCAAGGGAGCAAGAATGTGAGTCTCAGATCAGTTTGACTCTGATGAAGAGTTGGCGTCGAAACGTTAGTCTTCTAATAAAGTTGTTTGCCTTAAATCTGTGTGCTCCAGTGTGCTTTGGACCTGGTCTCTGAAGTCTCTCCTATTACAAGATTGCCCTATTCTGTGAGCACTGGACAGGCCTACTATTTCTTGTGAAACGGTTGAAGCGCATCTAGCTTCCTTTCTTTGGATCGCCTTGCTTCTCAGCATTGGACGCTTGATGGGCTGCCACTAGACACCAGGCTCCTGATTGGTAGAACGCCTCCCTCATGGGCTGCAGCCACCAACAGGGCAGCTCGTTTTGAAACTTTTTTTCTCTTATATTACAAAAATAGTTCACAGAAATGTGCGTCTCAAAACATTTTATGCAAGAAATATCTGTATTTTAGATCGAAAACAGTTAGTTTAAAAGTTTCTTGGAAGTTTCCAATTCCTGATTTCCTGATTTGCATAAAGTAGCCTAGACCTCAACTTTATTTTAATGAGGAACAGCCAACCTGACATTCCATCTCTCAAATTGCGCCGCCACGCTACCAGAACGCGTTGCATGGCTGCTTACATAGACAATGAAAAGGGCGGATCTCGTGGACACGCATGCTCACAAGCAGATTTCGATTCTGCTGATTTTGCCACCAGCAGATTACTTTGTAAAACTGTGGCATGTCTTCATCAGGTGTCTTTACTTCTGATTGATTCTGCAAATGTTCCAGCCAGTCAGCTTTCCACTCTCCTCCTTCTTCAATCCCTCTTTCCCTCATACTCCGCGTTCCTACGCTGGGAGATGGATTGTGATCGTGGGGAGGACTGCAGATGAGAGCGGAGGATGAAAATGTGAGAGAGAAAGATAGAGAGGGAACGGTGAACTTAGATATGGCATCTGTGTTAGATTGATTATGCCTGTTGCGGCTCTCAGTGTGCCACCTGATGGCCATATTTAATGCCAGTTTCCTGGCTGATTGAGTGAACAGCTGCCTGAGAGAGGAAACTGCATCGCTACTGAAAGCACAGCTCAGCCAAGGACAGAGAGAGCTGGGAAGGGGGGGGGGGGGGTTAGGTGACTGGCAGCCCATGATAGATGGTGGAAATTATAATAAATATTACATTAGTATAGACAATAATATGTCTGACAAAACATAGAGGAACACATAAAAAGGACGAAAACTGGTGCTACATTAGAACTATGTCGAGTTAACATGGGTACATGGATGTGAACTCTGACTCTCATTCACACTCTTTCTTTCCCTCCACCTCCTCTCATCTAATTTTGTCCTTATTCATTTAATCATCTCATCCATCATCCTGCCACCTCCCTCCCACCTCTCTACTCTGTGTGACTGTCTGTTTGTCTACCCTTTTACCCCCCCACCCCCCTCACCTCTCCTTCCTGAGCACTTGGTCACCTTACTTTTCCTTCTTCTCATTTATCAACCTGCCCTTTTCTCTCTTTCTGTGTCATTTCCTTTTTTTTTTACACTCCCAACTGTTATTGTACTCCCTTTCTCTCTCCAACTGGCCCTTCTTGTTTTAATTTTCTTTCATGTTCTTGCTTCCACTCTCTGCAGGTACCTCCAGTTTACGCTTCGCCTGGGCAGCCGCAGCACCCTGAGCTCCTGTCCTGCCCCAGACCAGCCAGGAGAGGGAGTCCTGCTACATTACTCCTCAGACAACGGCATCACCTGGACGCTGCTGCAGCACTACGCTTACCAAGGCTTCCATGAGCCAAGGTACCACCTATGTTTAGACTGTGTATGAGCACACACACACACACTATGTGTTTATGGTTCCACAGAGACACTGTGACTCCATTAACACACACATTGCACTGCTAATGGCGTGCCGGAGGTGTAAGCCGCTGGGACCCATTGAGTCCGTTAGAGCCATCTATGTGTGTAATGAAGACAAAGTGGGCTGGGTTCCAGCTGTGCAGGCCGGGTCTCAGAGCTCTTCATCACCACTAGAAAGGTCAACAGGGACTAGTGAGTCAGGGACTCCACAACTATCTGACCTGCAGGTGCAAGTGCAGGTTCTTACTCTATCGACAGCCTGTTCACATGAAAAGGCCTATGAATGATGCGATAATGCGCAAGGCATTTAGCGTGTAAAAAGAACAGCTTTTTTGCTTTTGGCGTGTCATTTGTACGCCATGGAGTCCATACTGACTGCAATGTAAACGCATCTGTAAATATGCTACGTTTAGAGCTAGTGACGTTGACTAAAAAGCAATAAAGACCACTTATGGCGGGCGGTAGGGAGGGGCATGGGTCCAACAAACACACGACTTTTAATCAGGAGTTTTATTTTTTAAGTTACGTTAGTGATGTTTGTCACATGTTTTTTAGTGATGTGTTTTCCTTAGTTATGTTACGTTGTTTCTGTATGTATTTTAATTAGTTTACGTACTTATTTGAAGCCCCACCATGACGCTTTTCCTAAACCTAACTAAGTGGTTTTGTTGCCTAAACCTAACTGCGGATGTTACTGTAGTTTTTGCTGCGTGGTGTACAAATGACATACAAAAAGCCTAAAATCCTTGTAATGTTATGCTATTTATACACCTCCCCGTGAGACCAGGTTGTTATCAACATGTATGTTTTTAACAAAACACCAAGATACAGGAATCAGTCTTGACAAAGAGAAAAAAGGTCTTTGTGGCGAACAGAGTGGGCTGTAAGAAACTAAAGAGTGATGTAAGATGCTGTGTTCATAAATCCTGGTTATATTGACCATCTGCATTGTGTCAGAATGTATTTAAAATGGTCCAGGCAGACTGTGATTATGCAGGCTTTAGATCCAAGTCAGAGTCTGAGTCACAGTTCAGTCAGCTTGTGTGATTAATTCCAGCTAAAATGTTTGCCATTTTGGATACAATCCCCAAATACATGTCATCTATTCTCACGTTTGTGCGGTTGTGACTGTGGCGCGTGCACTACTTATGTCAAGCTAACTTTCCAGAAGTGTCAGCAAAGCTCAGTTTGATGATCTCTTTTGGAAAAATAGTGTCCGCACACTAGATACTGCTAAACGTCACCAGTGGTAATCAGTTAAATGTTCATGGGAGCAGTATCTAGTGTTCGGACTGCATGCTTTTGTAAATACTTTTCTAATAATCTCTTTCCCTCAACCAGGATTGTGTCAGTTGAACTCCCGGCCGGTGCTCGTAAGTTTGGCGTGCAGTTCCGCTGGTGGCAGCCGTACCATTCAGGTCGTAGTCATGATGTGTGGGCTCTGGATGAAATCAGCATGACCTCTGTGCTGTTCAACACCATTAGTCTCGACTTCAGCAACGTGCTGGACGTCACCCAGAGTCTTGGTTTCTATCTTGGCCATGTCCAGCCCTACTGCCAGCATGACTGGACTCTCAGGTAGGAGACTTACTGCTCTGATACAAATACTGTATTGCTCATTATTTGGTTATATTGTAGCATTTGAATGCTTTTGTTTTTTTATTTAATGAAAGGTTATCCACTGGGTCCAAACACGATTGAATAGTTAAACATTTGTCAATTCGCTACAGCATAGATTTCTTTGCGTGGCAATATTGCATCGGTACACGGACACCAAGTATCGAACTTTTTGTTGCAGTTTTAAAACAAGAGTGAAGATAGTATTATCATATGAAACTAGAAAACCTGAGGAATCCATTGGCACCTACCACGTCATGTTAGCTTGGCGGGAAGAACGCTAAATAATGTCCCAAAATTACATTAAATTTTGACAAGGAACAATTGGCATGGTCATTTTTAAAGGGGTCCTTTGACCTCTGACCTCAAGATAAGTGAATAACAACTCTGAGATTACAGAGTGAAAACTGTATCTTATTAGATAAAACAGATGTTGACAAACTGTATAATTTGCAGTTGAAAAAAGGGAATAAATCACAATACTTAGCATATTGCAAAATGTTTAAAATCGCAATAATCGTGACTTAACTATCGTGATAATATCGTATCGTGATTCCCACCCATAGTTACTATTATTATTACAACAGTAATTTGCAACTTGTTTTTGTTTTTATTTTCTCCAGGATTGTCTTCATTCCTACAAACCAAAAATTATGCCAACAAAACAACAATTCTACACGTAGTATTAAGTGTATTGAGTGTGCACAACAGCATGTAACATACAGTCTGGTATCCTCTCTTCCTCCATGTTCTACTCCAGTTTCTCTGGCGAGCCCAGCCCCGGCTCCAGTATTCGTTATGTGGAAACTCAGTCCATGCAGATTGGAGCCTCCTACAGTCTACAGTTCTCACTGGTCATGGGCTGTGGCCGCGAGCCTTCCCCACACATTGACACCCAGGTCCGCCTGGAGTTCTCCACCAATCACGGCCTCACCTGGCACCTGGTCAAAGAGGTAAGGAGCGTGAAACAACTTTGTTCCCCCTTGTTAAGTGATTGTTAACATCCGGTCCCTTTGGTTTTCACAGCCAGGCTCACACCTTTTGTTTATGTCTAAACCCTGTAGAAGTCATCCTGGAGAGAGACAAGGAAACACATCATTTATTCATGAACATGAATATTGATTTACCCATTACAGCCTCCGTAATAATATGTAAATAATGAGAGTCTTTAAATGTGGCACTTTGTTTCAGATGAGAAATCATCGCAATTACTTTTTATCATCCTACTATTAGCAGATACATGGCAATACTTGAATCAGCAAGCAGATTATCTTCCCATGATTCAACAAAGATTTTCTGTGATCACAACTGGCTCATAAATATTCATAAGGCACCAAAGTATCTGCCAAGATTTTTATTGCCTTTGGAATTGAATAGGGCGTAATGAGTCCTCCATCAGTGCATTTTCTCTAATTCTCCCATGTGCATGGCAATGCAGTCATCTGGCAAGTGCAGAATGTAACTCACTGAATGTCCCGTACTTTTAATCCTTGCTTGTGTTCCAGTGTTCAAGGTCAGAGATACTGTAATCCTGCCTTAGCCTTTCATATGCACACACTGTGGGGCTAATGCAGCATCGGGGTATGTCTGCAGTATATCGTGCTGCTTTTGAAGAATTTAGCTACAAAACAAAACCCACAATGATAAATAACAAACTTTTTATGAATTCTGAGTAATCAACATTAAGCAACGCCTCCCCACCGAAATGGGCAGATAATAAACAGTGTATTTTAATGTTTCTTTCACCCAGGCCTGTCTGCCTGGCATGCCAAGCTGCTCTGAGTTTACAGCTCCCAGTGTCTACCACCCATCAGAGTTCAAAGACTGGAGACGCATCACTTTGTCTCTGCCTCAGAAGACATGGTAAGAACCCCACATCTCTACAGTAGACACAGAAGAAAAGATTCACAAAGTGCCCTCTGATCTGATCTTTCATCCTGGCTTTTGTAGTTTACAAGCATAATTCACCTGAGATACAGTAACCTAAAGCTGCAAAGGAGGACACTAGGAAGCGTCAGCACCTATTACTGTTAATGTTCACAGATACATACGTAGACACACACCCCTCACACACATCCATACGCAGCTACGGGCATTTGCACAAACTGTTTCACATCCAATTCTGCTTTAAAAAAAGTGGAGCATGCTTTGTTTTAGAGCTGTACCCAAATTTTTCATTCGATTCGGATTTTGCTGTTCAATACAAAGATTAGACTATTTGTTCCTATTTTTTCATATTATCTGGCAATCAGAAAATCCATTGGTATGGGACATTACTTAATTACTTAGTCCTTGTTGCGCCGGGTGGCACATAGGGCAAGGACTAAGGATCTCCACTCATCTCTGTTGTTTGCTTTCTTCTCAATGCTGTTCCAGCTGTATCGTGTAGTTCATGGTTTGTCTTCCTCGACCAGAATATCCTCACGATCTTTCTGAGGCGGGTATTGTGAAAGCTGGAAAGCTTGCTTATATGTCTCTTTCAGTCATTCTCCAGCACTCAGCACCATATAGAAGGACAGATAATACACAGCTGTTGTATAACTATATCTTGGTGTTTCTAGTTAGAGTTTATAATTAAGTTGTACTTTTTCAGGAACACATTGCACCAAGGTTTAATGCACCATAACAATGAAATTTCTTTTGCAACCCTTTGATGCAAAACACATAAATACTCTCTCTCTCTCTCTCTCTCTCTCTCTCTCTCTCTCTCTCTCTCTCTCTCTCTCTCTTAAAACTTGGCAAAACAAGAGATAACATTTCTTTCTATTCATTTTGAAAAATATCAACACTGCTTAATCTGGTATTCTAAAAGAACACAAAAAGCAGTATATCAGTTTTGCTCCAACTCAATTACAAAACTGTGCGCTCTCGAAGGAATAATAGAATAGAAAGGGCAAAACACTTTTTAATCAACTGAGTATGGTCAAATATCCACAGCCTTAAACATGCATGATGTAGTGGACAGAGGGGTTTGTGACTCAGTCTTTTTTAAACAGATACACTTGAGAGATGCCAACACAAATGAAGTGCACACTCTTTTTGTCTGGTTCTCTACTCTTTGTCTGGAAAAATGATATAGTAGTTCCTCCAGCTCTG
>CAKAOI010027832.1:0-11542 GCA_916701655.1 Sebastiscus albofasciatus
TGTTTTATTATAGCCCTTCTCTACTTTATTGTTGTATGTTTGCACTTTGCACTTGAAAAACATTGGAGAAACTTAATTTATAAATGGCTCAAATAAATGTTTACCTGCTGTACTTATGCATTGTGATCTGTTGGCCCAACCTAAGTAAACTGTGGCACCAAAAAGGCATGATATTGAGTAGATTAGACATAGAAAATTTGTGGCAACAAAGTGACAATTAATATTATTGAGTAGATTAGACATAGAAAATTTGTGGCAACAAAGTGACAATTAATATTATTGAGTAGATTCAAGCAACAATGTGTTAAAATGTTAGTTGATATTATGTATTTTATGTAGTGAATCCAAATCATTTTTATCCAAATGATTAGTAAATATAAATCAATTTCCCCAAAATAATTAGTAAATATAAATCAATTTTACCCTGATATTCAGTTAATATAAATCAATTTCACCCAGATAATTAATAAATATAAATCAATTTCACCAAGATGATTAATTGATATTAATCAATTTCAATCAGATATTCAGTAAATCTAAATCAATTCATCTCCCACGGCTAATACAGTTGAACCTGCAAAGTTGTTTCAGGTCTCGTCGGCCAGTTGTCCAGAACCCTCATTCTTTCATTCCTGTGTTGGCACTTTTATTTCTAAGAACTGGGTATTTACAGCAGCCCAAATTCCTTGCACACTGCTGTAACATTGATTTACATATTCTACAAAAATCAGTGTTAGCAGTGCACTTTAGGTGCAGACTTTTAATGGTACTTCAAACTTTTGAAACAATGGAATGTCTTATGTTACCTGTAGATATGTGAAATAAAGCAACTTTTATCAATTATGTCAACATGTAGGCCTACTATTTCAGCAGCAGCAGTTGGTAGCATTAACACATTTTCTTCCAAAGCATAGTTTTAATGCTGCTACAATTTTCTGTTTATTTTACACTAGAGGATTTAAGGGTCAGATATTGACAAGTTAGGGGTCACAGACAGATCTATACACTGTAATTTCTACTATCATAGTCATTAAAATGTGAGACCCTCTCTGTGTCTATGTGGTTACATGCAGGACACCATCTCAGCACTGGAGAGCTCCTTCAGCGACAGGCTGCTCCATCCAAAGTGTGTGAAGGAGCGCTGTTGCAGGTCATTCCTTCCTGCAGCTGTCAGACTCCACAACCAGCACTGCTCCAAATAGACCACTTACACTTACACACCAAAAAACTGACAATAACCTGATATTTTCAGGTGGAATTTCATTCATTCTCACTGTGCAATATAATTTTCCACTTGTGCAATTTTGTTAATAGTCTGTTTATTGTCAATACTGTATATACTGCTCCTATTTTTATACTTCCTTGGTTCATATTTTGTTACACTTTGTTTAGCTCTTTTTTACTGTTAGCTGATGCATCTTGTTTTTTGTACTATCCCCTTTGCTGCTGTACACTGCAAATGTTCCCACTGCAGGACTAATAAAGGAATATCTTATCTTATCTTAATTATTTTATTTACAGCTATCAACATTAGTGAGCCCGTCTAAACACTATGTAGACACCATTTTACAACAGCTGCTATAAAAAAATAAAGTCTGTGATACAGTAAGATCACATATCACAGAATGTGATGGGTCACAGAATTTGTCGTAACACCCTTCCTTCACTTCCTGGTCAGCGGACCAATCACAGCACTCCCTCCTCTACCGTCCAGTGACGTAGACAGCTGTGGTACTTCCTCGTTTGTTTCCTGAGCTTGAACCGAAACCAGACGTCCAGTTTCAGCATGCATCTGTCCAGGTAAAACAGCTTATAGACAGCTTATTTTAACTTTAGATTAGCCTGCAGCATAATAATACTGTTTTACTTTTAATCTAGAGACTGATTAAGCAGTGGATGTTTGTGTTTTTATCCATATACCACTGACAGGGAGCGTTGCTGTAGCGTTGCTAAGGTTAAACAGCTAACTGTGGACTATAACGGCTGGTTGTCGGTCATCACACCGTCTTCTCTGGTTCCGTTAATTCACCGTTTAACCGGCTGATGTCGGTGGAGATGTTTATCTACTCTGTACAGTACACTATGTTCACTGTGTGAACACAACTGCAGGCCACTCTTCTAACAGCTAGCTAACGCAGCCTCAAATACACCACGTCCTCTCAGATGATAAGCCTGGATCATCTTAAGTTAATGTTCACACTTAAACACAGCTAGTTAACTAACACAGATAGTTAATTGCAGATTGTTGTGCTATTGACTTCAAGATTCCTTTGTCATTTTTTATGCTCCACATAAAAACGAAATTGTGTTTCTTACATCCACCTCTCAGAAATTCAGTGCAAAACAATTGGTGAAAACTATTAAGTAATTAACTAATAATTAAGAGCACTAACAAATAAGATAAAAGTATGCTAAAAATAGAATAGAATAAATAGTTAATTAAAAAAAATAAATATTATTAAAGGCACAGTCTCTTTAGTGCAGTTCACATACTCTGATTGACTTATTCAGATACAGATAGCTTTATTTATCCCCAAAGGGAAATTCAGTTTCTGCAGTCCACCGAGACATATACACACATTCATACTGCACAATCATCAGTGACAGAGGGAACACAGTATAGGTGGCATCTGGAGAGGTGCAAGATCAATAAAAGTTTTGCACTATTGCATTATACTACTAGTACTAATAATAGTGAAATAAAAGTGTATTTGCTATATGCTTTACAGACATAAAATAATAAGAAAAATCTAGTTCACATTTTAATAATAATAATATTATATATATAATATAAGGTTCATATAATATTAGAAAAATGTCTGGGGGGAGTCATCAGAATTAAATATAAATTGTACAAGACAAATATATGCAATGTATAGCCTACAGCTGGCAGCATTAATTCAACAATTAAAGCCTGGCAGGGACATTTATAACATGATCTTGGGGACCACTTGGTAGACGTCTCCATATGATTATATATATAATATATATAAATATATTATATATAACAGAAAGAAAATGTCTAATAAAACACCAAATACTGAGAGGTGTTTCAAATATTTGGTTTACCTTCGTTGATATATAGTTTTACAGGTTTAATAAATACTAAACATCATAACTAGGGCTAACAATAAATATTTATTTTGATTGTTGATTGATCTGCCGGTTATTTTCTAAATTTATCATTGTGTCTATAGTCTATAAAATGTGAGGAAGTAGTGAAAAATGGCCATCACAATTTCCCAGACCTGGATTGTTTGCAGTCTAAAACTTAAAAATATTCTATTGATCTTGTATAGAGAACTAAGAATTTGAGAAGTCAGAACCAGTGCATATTTTGTTATTGTAACTTAAAATTATTTTTTATCAAAATATTTGGTGGATAATGTTCTCTCAGTTGAATAAAATTAATTAATCACCTAATTGTTACAACTCTAGTTATAACTTTATTATTATTATTATAGGATTTATTGCAGGGCTTTTGTATGTGACTGCATTAATTTTAGCTAGCTAGGTGTACCAAACAAATCAGCAGTTGAGTGCAGGTAGTACATACAAGAATGATATTTCTGTTCACATAAATCTTAACTACAGTGGAAACAGACAGCAAACTATTTTCAAACGAAGTTCAGATGCACAAAAAAAGTGATAAAATTGGTGTCAGATGTCTGAATTGTAGCCATGGTTGTCTTTGGTATTTATTTGGTAATCCTGGTCTTAAAGCTTCTAATGAACTTGACGTTTGTTTTTTCTTATTATAATACCCATCATGGCTAACTCAGTCATTAACATGCATGTATTACATGTGGACTGACAGTAAGGCGGTACTGCTTGGAGCTGCTTAAGCCAGGATTACACTGACGAGGTTTATTTAAAAACACTGTCCTGTTCTTCTGTCATACTGCTTACATCATTCTCACACACACCTCTAGTTTATTCAGGGCTTCACACAGGGAGCACAGTGGTCAGCATGTGTTCCTGATGAAGAAAGATGACACAATCCCCCTATTTTTTATTTCCTCCAGGGTTGGACTTTACATGAAGAGGAGAAAGCGGGGCTGCTCTAAAGTCTGAACATTTTTTGTCTTCCTCCATCTGGCCGTCACTCTCTCTGCCTCTTCAGATTGGTGCTTATATCCTCTCCCCCCTTTCCAACATGCTGTGTTGGGGTAATGCAAAGGATGGACAGCTGGGTATTGGCACAGAGAGGAACCCCATGTTTGAGCCGAGGAACTGTCATGTGTTCAGTGGCAGGGGACTGAAAGAGGTGGCCTGTGGAGGGCAACACTCAATGTTCCTGCTGCACGATGGTAGTGTGTACACATGTGGTTCTAACAGCTGTGGACAGCTGGGCCACGACAAACCAGGGACTTCCCCAGGTAAGCTTTCAGCATCAGCAGATCCACTGACCTTAGATTAATCATTACAAATTGTGGGCTGTTGCACCACCACCACCTGCTTTCAGTAGGTGTGAGTGGAAATTTACCACACCAGTGTGAGCGTGTGGGTGAACATGACATGGTGTGTTTACCAGGCTGTTTGTATTGGTGCTTGGCTCTAGGCATGGCAACGCTGGCCAGTCGGTCAGTCCAACACTTTGGTTCTGAGTCAAATATCTTGACAGCTCCTGTTTACATTCAGTTTTCTTATCTGAAATACTTACAACAGTAATTTTGTTAAGACTGTCTTCACAGTATAGTCTTCAACAAAATCACAAATTTACATTGCTATTTTATATTCTTACCTATGTTTACATTTAAGCCCTATATTTTAATTGCACCATTTTATGCCTTAGATTATCATTTTACTTGTGTGATTTTCCCTTTTATATAAACATATTTTATGAGCTTTGTTGAAGGAACCCTCATTGCCAATGACTGCTTTGTGGGAATTGAAAAATGAATAACCTTGAACCTTGAACCCTTGGATGGATTGCCGTAAAATTTGGTACAGACGTTCATGGTTCCCATAGGATCAATTGTAGTAACTTTGCCCCGCTGACATTTTATCCAGCGTCAAGTCAACATTTAATTTTGTCCAATACTTTGGTTGATGACCTGCAAAACTGATGACATTCCCATCAGCCTAAGCTGTGCTCTGTTTTTTAGTGCTAATTAGCAAATATTAGCATGCTAACATGCCAATCTAAGATAGTGAACATGGTAAACATTATACCTGCTAAACAATCAGCATGGCAGCTAGAGGTATATCGCAATATTACGTTTTGTAATACCGTATAGATTCTCCAAAACACTATTGATTTTTAATTAATAGTTTACATGCACATATTTGTGACAGACAGCGGCTCAGATTGCACAAAAAGTAGCGCTGGGATGTTGGATGTTACAGGGACTGTGATACAGAAATGCAGATCCCACTGTTCTGCTTGTATAAAAAATGCTTTTTTTACACTCAGATTGCCAGATTCTTGCCAATACACAGGAATAATGGTAGCATTGTCATTGTGAGCATGTTAGCATGAGGATGTGAGCATTTAGATCAAAGTAACACTGTACCCAAGTTCAGCCTCATAGAACTGCTAGCATGGCTGTAGACTCTTAGTCTTGATTCTGTATAGTGAATATTAATATTAGAAATGACAGATTTTCTAATAATTTCTAAAACTTTTCTTATTCTAATCTCAAATACACAAGTGACTAGAAGATAAGAATCTAAAAATCATATTAAACTAAAAGAGATATTAAGTATCCGTTGCAACTGGACTTGCTGTGGTAGTTACACCCTTGTGTGAGAATACCTCATGATGCCGTGGTTACAACATTATGAGGTTCCAGATGACCCCATCTTCTTGTAAAACTGAAGAAGGTTTCTGCTGAGAAATGTGTTTTGCAGGTCTTACAGAAGCAAGTTTCCCTTGTCTTACAACTGCTAGACATGTCACAACCTGGATGACTCTTAAAAAGAACAAGCACAAATGTGATAAGCTTCATTTTACAACTAATGGATTTTATGTAGTTGTATTATACATCAAATTGAATCGCAAAGCAAACTGTGTCCAGCATCCGTATATACTGTACACATAAGTGCCCTAGTTTCTGAGTGGGTTCATAACCATTTCTAGGAGATTTGAAACACTCTCGTGGCTTGTGAAGTGATTGCAGACAGTGGTGGGTCTGTGTTGGTACCATGTGGGTGGACATTTGTGTTACTTTGTACAGTATAGGCAGGTGGGTGAAGCTGTAAAAACAATGAATAAATGCAGGAATCACTGAACTTTGAGCAAATAAATATACATATTCAATAGAATGTTCTTGCATACCTAAAGAACCTGGGTGACAAGTTTGTAGGATGGAAAGTGCCTAGATGATATTCCACACATTGTATAAGCACTTGTACTCACTTGATAATATTTTAGGCCTTCATTAGGCACGTTTAAATTACTCAAATATATCTTTTAATAAGCATACACAATGTAGATTGCTGATTAAATGTTTTCAAATCATATTGTAGTATAAGCTCAAACCACAGTATCAAATTCATGGCATATTTGTAATTTTTCTAACCCAGCCAACCTTCGATGATATACCGGTTTTATAGCAGGAAACTATACAGGAAACCAGTACACCAACTGCACTGTATCTGCACCACAGTATATCCTCCTCACACGTGCTTCCTGCTGCATTCCTCTATTTTCTATGGTGTGACACAGAGTATTGCATGGAGACGAGCCCACTTTCACAGCGCACATTGAAAGCACAGATGACTCAGATTTCTTTCTGAGTATGTACTGCATCATACCTAGCCTCTGGATCTTAGAGGTTATTATGTGAGTGCAGGCCTGTTTTCAGCCTAGGTATTATCTGAGTTTGAGATAGATTGGATAAAATGCCCACGCTAAATGCCTCTCATGGGTTAGGTCCATGAGGGCGTAACAAATGCTCTCTGTTTCAACAGATCCTAAAATAAAATGAAATACCATTCTGTAGCTTACCAACTGAGAGGAAAGGTAGTTTAGTTTTGCAAAATTTTACTAAGTATATGACAATCATGTACCGGGCTAGTGTGTATTAGGGCTGTGTATTGGCAGGAATCTGGCGATACGATACGTATCACAATACAGGGGTTACTATTCAATACACTGCGATGTAAGTAAGGCGATATATTACGTTTTTTTTTATCTAATTTTAAGGAAAATTGTCATAGTATAAAGAACACACCACCATATGCATAAAATCTGAGTAAAATAAAGTTTACTTTTTTATGCAATCAAAACAGTGGGATCTGCATTTGCATTTATCACAGTCACTGTAACATCCATCATCATAGCACTACTTTGAGAGGTCACATAGACTGAGAGGGCACATTTCTTTGCAAATGAAATAGAGTTTGACTGTATTAATCTTTGGATGGAAAATAATAATTAAAAATCAATAAAGTATCACAAATCATAATATTGCGCTATTTGATTTTTTTCAATATTTTCTTCCACTCCTAATGCGTACCAAATTAGATGGTAGTGTGAAAATTGTGTACATTTTCATCCTCTCTCTACTTACTGTACTTACTTACTATCTTTTTTGTCATGAAACTGCTGACGTCTGACGCTCTTCCTCCTGTCCCCACAGAGCTTGTAGGAGCTCTGGATACTCAGACGATAACAATGGTGTCGAGTGGTCGGGCTCATTCGATGGCGGTGAATGAGCAGGGTCAAGTGTTTGCGTGGGGAGCCGGTGAAGGGGGCCAGCTTGGCCTGGGGAGTGCAGAGGCGGCTGTTCGAATCCCAAGGTGACTGAGTAGCACACCGTAGAGAGAAAAAAAACAATGCAAGAAAATGACGAAGAGATTGGAAGTTTGGATATAAGCGACTGGGTTCAATTTGAAGGCAGCCATACATCCAGAATAACAATGCTATGATTTATTCTCTTCCCAATGAAATTAGAATGTAAAAAATAATCAGGATTTATTAATTTATTTAACTGTTCAGATGCAGTGAATTGCCTGCTGTAGTGACAACGTAATTGTGTATCATGATATCTCGATATATAATTTTATCACGATACGATTCCATTGAAAGACGATAAATTATCATTTTGAATTATTGCCCTAACAGGTGATAAAAAGAGGAGAATTTTACTGTAATTTGTAATTTTGTAGAGTGAGCAATGAGTAGCCTCAGACATGTTTTTTTTTTATAGTTTCAGTAACAAATATTTTCCTTCTCTTCCTAGGTTGGTCAAAAGGCTGTGTGACCACCGGATCTCTCAAGTAATGTGTGGGAATCAGCACTGCATTGCACTTTCTAGAGGTGTGAAAACCACAATCTCTTCATACATGTAGCACACCGTTTATGTCTGTACTCTTGTATCCACTGTTTGTCCAAACTCCATCTAAATCCAAATCTGGTTTATTGCCAAGTAGGTTTTCACATACAAGGAATTTGCTTTGATGTATTGGTGCATAACATAAACATAATAAGAGGAAATTAAATTAAATATAAAAGTAAGTATAAAAATCAAGAAAAATAAATATAGAATAGAAGAAAATTACAATAAAAATACTATAAAAATATGTACATTATATCTAAATAATAATAAAAGCTGTGTAGAAGAAAATTACAATGAAAATATGAAAAAAAATACTTCAAATTATGTACAATATCTGAATTAAAATGGAAAAGCTGTTCAATTTTTTGGTAGTTTTGTTCAGAAATGTGCAAAATTGTCCAAGGAATGTGCAAAGGTTATAGTATAAATAGACTATGCAATGTACATAGATGTAGTCCACATCCAGATTAGACTCATAGCAGTTTAAACTTCAGAGTGCATCTCAAATCCATCTTGACTGACAAATTACGTTGTTCCCTACGCGTTTGATTTTTATATTTTTCTGTGGGATACTCTGACCACTGGTTGATAGGCTGAGAAAAAAATACTGAACAAGCTGTAATTTGTTCATAATCAAATGAGAAATCACCCCAGACAGACACATCAAAATAAATTACATCAGCTGTTGAGTCAAAAGCTTATTTTTTATTTTTTAATATTTTATTCATCTCTGAATATACTGACACTGAGATAAAATGCCAGAAAGCAGATGTAGGGCACTACATAGTAAATTCTGATTTGCGACACAGCCATTGACTTTTGCATTTTAAGTGTTTTACAACCTTTTTTCCCCATTTGTAATTTCTTTAAGATTATTTTTTGGCATGCATTTAACAACTAGATAGTCCCACTATTTGCCTGTACTGGCAGTGATTGGTGTAGATTTACAATTACCTATTCTTGCTTCTCTGTCCTCTTCCCTCTCAGATGGCCAGCTGTTCACATGGGGCCAGAACACCAGTGGTCAGCTCGGCCACGGGAAAGGAGAGTCCAGCAAGCTGTTCCCTCATCCTCTCAAGTCTCTGGCGGGTATTCCTCTGGCACAGATCACTGCCGGGGGAGACCACAGCTTTGCTCTCTCCTTGTCCGGAGCTGTGTTTGGATGGGGCAAAAACAGAGCCGGACAACTGGGTCTCAATGATAAACAAGGTAACAATCAGCTCAATAGAACAAAGCCACACACTAACATTTAAAAGAGATAAAGGATGTATTATTATTATACCTATAGAAATATATTAGGGCTGTCAAAGTTAATCCGAGTGGGCTCAGTTTTAATGAGAGTGAAGATACTGGCATCATATAACACTAGAAAACCTAAGGAATCCATTGGTACCAACCATGTCGTAATAGCTTGTCGCGAAAGAGGCTAAATAACTCTCCAAACTTACACCAAATTTTGGCGAGGAAAAACTGTCCCTTGACCTCTGACCTCAAGATCTGTGAATGTAAATGGGTTCTATGGGTACCCACGAGTCTCCCCTTTACATACATGCCCACTTTATGATAATCACATGCAGTTTGGGGCAAGTCATAGTCAAGTCAGCAAACTGACGCACTGACAGCTGTTGTTGCCTGTTGGGCTTGAATTTGCCATGTTAGGATTTGAGCATATTTCTTATGCTAAATGCAGTACCTGTGAGGGTTTCTGGACAATATTTGTCATTGTTTTGTTTTGTTAAGTGATTTCCAATAATAAATATATACATATATTTGCATAAAGCAGCATATTTGCCCACTCTTATGTTGATAAGAGTATTAAATACTTGACAAATCTCCCTTAAAGGTACATTTTGAAAAGATTAATCGCAATTAACTATGGACAATCATGCAATTAATGGCGATTAAATATTTTAATTGTTTGACAGCCCTAATACATATATACAGTATATATAGGTATACATAGATTTAACATTGCATATAGTGCTTACAGTATTGTTTTGACACTGGATAGAGAAGTGGGTATGTTTCATAGAAGCACTAAGTGTTCATATACTGTATGAGAAATATACAAACAGAAGTAAAAAATGCCTAAAATGCCTAAATTGAAATGCAGAAGTTACCATGTTCCCCACTCATTTGTAATTATATCAAACAGTGTAGAACAGAGTGACATTGCTTCTTTGTTTATGTTCCCTTCCTCAGATCGGGCTGTCCCGTGTCACATCAAATTTTTGAGATCTCAAAAAGTTGTTCACATCAGCTGTGGAGATGAACACACAGCGGCCCTCACAAAGGTATGAATATAGAGAAACCCCCCCACCAGTGCTTTTCAGTTAAAAGATCCACATGCATCCATGTGTGCAGCAAGCATTTTGTCCAGATGTCAGTTTTAGGTTAACTATATACTGTATATCCACTATAACACTTTTGTTATAGCGAAATGTGAATAAATCAGAAAGCTATGCAGTATTATGTCTGAAAGTGCCTTAGCGAACTACAGTAGCTGATGAACACATAGCTAACATTAGATGATGGGCTTGGTATTCAGAGTATGAAGCGTTGCGCTCTGGCTCTATAAAGTGACTCACTATTTGTTGCATGTGACCTTTTATAGCACAGATAGAATCTAAATCGTATTCCAGCCAGACTGCCTCACCCTAACTGATGTAATCTAGCACCTTGACACATGATCCTGGAAAAAACTTTGACTAACTGCATTACTATGTCAAGAATCTCTGTCTCAAACAACAACACAAAATCCATTCTGTGCTGTGTCTCTGGCAGGATGGCGGCCTGTTTACATTTGGCGAAGGCTCGTGGGGTCAGCTGGGTCACGGCTCCACCAATAATGAACTTTTACCCAGGCGGGTGCTGGAGCTCATGGGCACCGAGGTGTCCCAGATCACCTGTGGCAGGTACTGTCTCTTTTTAAACCTGTTCACACTTTATTTGGTGCACCTGTACAATCTGGTGGTGAGATTCCAATCTGGTAATTTGATTGTCTTGAGGTTCTGTCCCTCTACATCCTAAATCTTGCCTTTTTTTCCTTTTGTCAGGCACCACACGTTGGCATTTGTGCCTACCTCTGACGTGGTGTATGCGTTTGGTTGTAACAGCCACGGCCAGCTGGGCACAGGAATACTGGGGGATGCCAGAAGCCCATTTCCTGTCAAGGCCAGTTTCCTGACTGGAAATTTACATAGAACAGGTAAGAAGAAGACTCTGTGCTTGCTTTACAGTATATATACTGTATACCG
>CAKAOI010027832.1:11562-35069 GCA_916701655.1 Sebastiscus albofasciatus
TGTATATATGTGTGTGGCTGAAATGGCTTTTTTTCTTTTTTTTTTAATGCCTTGCTACTATGTTCACTTACTTTCCCTATTTTCTAAGCAGTAAAAGCAATAGGGTCTTGTCAAAAGAAGAAAAAATACTTATTATACTTATTATTTGCGACATGAAAGATAAGCTAAGTAGGTGAAAATGTCATCGCCACTTTACATTCATGTTCCAAAGAAATAAAAATAAAGGCCTACCCACAGTCCCGAGAGCTCAAACTGAAATAAACCCTGTGTGCAAAAGTGTTACGCTTCATCACAAATGGCCGATTTCGTTATCTGTCTGTATCACACAGTTGGATGAACCTCCTTACAGTCAAGAAGAAAAAGCCATCTCATGTTATTCATTTATAAAGCTCTATTGTTGAAGTTTCCAAACTGCCTCCTCACATCTCTTCTCTCATTCAAATCCACTCACTACTTAACCTTCTATATCCCTCATGTACGCACTAATGTTGGCAGAACTAGTTTACCTTATTTTATTTGTTTATTCTCAGGGACAATGCACATTGATCAACATCACTGTAAATGTGTCAGTATTTGCTAAAGGGCTCCAAGGAAGGGTTAAATCAGCAGCAACTGGACTTGGTTTTAGGTTCTTGAAGACGTTTCACTTCTCATCCGAAAAAGCTTCTTCAGTTCTGACTGAATGGTAGGGGAACCCAGGAATTTAACCTCTATGGGGTCGTCAGCAGGAATATAGAAACCACTCAGCACAATGGTGCTCCTAGGTGTGACGACCGTAATCAAGGGTCGTTAGAGTCAGTTGATGTTTTTTATTCTCTGGTCTCTATTGGAAAAGAGTTCTTAATCTCAATGAGACTGCCTGAATAAATAAATTGATGTAATCAGCTAATAACAACCGGTTGCAGCTGTCACTCAGATGGTAGACTGTCACGTTGGGCGTGGCAATGCTGATGTACAGGTGTATAACTGAGGATAAAAGAATGAGTTTGCTTAATAATCTGCAATAAGAGTCATGAGAACAGCTACTGCACAAACAACGAAAGAGTCCCTATAAAATCCATCGTAGTTTGTGGTATCTGAGTTATCGGAGTTCAGCTTGTGATGGGAAAGTGTTTGTTAATAATATAATCTAGTGGCCGTGGGTCAAAGGAGAATCTTTTTTAGGCTGTAAGATGAATTCACGGTATATTATCAGTATGTATCAGTGGTACACTCGAGGTCATGTTCATTTGTAAAGCATCAATTCATACAAATACACTTGATGAAATGCTTTACTGTACAATTAAATAATCCAAAGTAACTATTTGATTAACTGTTATAAAAATGTTGGCCAGCTAACATACTGCTTCTCTTTCTTTTCTTCATTAGAATCAAAAAAATATACTGTGACCAAAATCATCTGTGGAGGAGACCATAGCTTCTTGTTGTACTCGAATGAACAGGTATGTGAATAAATTAAGATTTTAGTGACCCCCCCTCTCTAAAGTTTGTTGCCTGAATTATTATTATTATTATTGTTATTATTATTATTATTATTATATTTGCATCAGTTGACTTCAAATCTAAAAATAAACAGTTGGCCTTTTAGTCCTGTTGATTTCTGTCACAGTTCAAAGCCTAAAAAAGCCTTATACCACATGCAGCATTGCAATTAAACATCTTATTTGGCATTTTACTGCACACATACTGCATCGCCTTAAGTTAGAAAACATAGGGAAATGGGTCATGAAAAGGGAAAATCATGACATTGAACAATGAATAATGAGACAAAGCTGATAATTAGAAATCTCCAGTTGAATCTCCTATTTATTCCCTTTCCTCTAACCTTACCATCAGCACTAAACCCTCAACAGAAACCATAACCTGATAATAATTACAACAGAAAAAAATGCTGATTAAAGCAATTTCAAAATACACAGCTTAATAATAAAAAATACCCCCAAATGACCTCTTTTTGTTTAACTTTTCCATTTAATCTGTTTCAGTGTCTCACCACAGGGTGGCATTAGTGTCTAAACTCTTACCATCTCTATTCTGCTATATTGAACATGGAGCAATTGTCTGCTACAAATATCCGGCACATTGTCAGGAATGTGCACCGATAAAGACACGAGACACATTCAGCCCCTGCAGCAAAATATTTAGACTTTAGGCGTGACCTATTTATTTTATCTTCATTAGTGAAAGAGACACAAACCAGACGGAAACCCAAATGTCTCAATGTCTCAACTGTGGAAGTAGCAGTGCAAATGTTTGTGCCGTTATCTTGTGTCTGTTTGTCTTCCTCTCTGCAGAGTTTTGTCCCCCCTGAAGACTTCAGAGTGATTAATGTCAGTAAATCACTCACCCCGATCAATTATGAACGATTAAATTCATGGAGGTTAAAGCTGATGTACAGCACAGACTCCGGTGTCACAAAGTAAGTCAAATATCTAAAGTTATTATTTAAAATTGTACTGTATATACAAATGTTCATTCTCTTGTGGATGTTTAGTATTAATAATGTTTTTACATGGATATATTTTCACACGTAAGACTTAATTTTGTTAATTATGTTTGAATGGTCTCCACTCTGTTTTATGTTTTTGTGCACAGTGACATTATAATTCAACTCTCCTCTACGGCTTGTTGGAACGCCAGCTTCTTGGACCAAAGGTGTGTAAACAAAGTGTTTACATAAGTAACTAAGTACTCAACTCAAGTCATGTATTGAAATACAATTTTGAGGTAATTGTATTTTATTTTTCAGATTACAATTTTTCATTTTCTGCTATTTCACACCTCTACTCCACTAAATGTTTTACTTCAATATGACAGCTGCAGTTGCTGGTTACGTTTCAGGTTAAGATTTTATATAAAACACATATAATAATCTTATAAAATACAATGCATTTTTAAAAAATAAACACAACATTTTTGGGATTTTTTATTTCTTACAAAAAAAGCAGTGTCTAGTTGTGACCCTTTGTGACATTTCAGAGGTCTATGAGTTGTTAGTAGTTCCACCAAAGAGACATTTTGGTTTCATTTAAATAACTGTTTGATGCCCAAAGAGGTCAAATTATTGAATTAATATTAATTAATCAAATCAAAATGATAGAAAACTCACTACAGAGTTTTGCAGCAGAACTTCTTCTTTCCTTTCCCATTATTATCTCACGACCCGCCGTGTTTACTGGTTGAAGAATCTATTATCAAACTGAAATAGGCAAGCATAGCATACATAAAAAGGGTTTAATCACTTTTGAGAGGTCTGCCTGTACCTGAGGATCGTTGGACTTGGTCAGACTCATATGTGGGCTAGACTCCTGGGAACTGATTCAGCAGGGACCTCACAGGGTCCACTTCATAGTATGTTGTCTTATCCACAAAAACATGCTGATCATCCGGGCTGGAAAAGATGCTATCCGTCTGGTCACTGACTGACTGGAGGTGTGTCGGCTCTTTAGTACATACTCATCAGCAGATACTTATCGTGTCCAGGGAATGAAATGTGGAGGCCATCAGGGTGGAAAACAGACAACCTAAAGTACTTCATACTGTACTGAAACTACTGAAACTCACCAGGGATTAGTAGTCACGTTAACTATCAGCCAGTTTTCTCATTAGTGGGGCATGCAGTGGTCGAAAGTAACTAAGTTCATTTACTCAAGTACTGTATTTAAGTACAATTTTGAGGTAATTATACTTGAGTTTATACTTCTTCTACACTATTTTAAAGCTTTAGTTACTAGTTGCTTTTGCACATTTTAGCCCCTTTACTGCAAAACACATATTTTACATTGCAGCTAACCATTTAGCAAACCATGCTGTATGATTTAGACATTTAAATGGATGTTTTCCACCGTTCCAGACATCCATTTGTTTCTATTTGTTTATGTGCATCACAGAGAATATCAAGTCTGCAATCATTTTAGCCAAAAGTTACACCAAAGTTTCAAGAGTCTGTTGTTTTGATACCACATGGAAATTAATGGAATGGTCATTTTCATTGTATTCATGTTGCAGTGTTAAAGCGGGTCAGTGCTCATACTCACAGTGTTCTATCTTTATCAGCATTTTTTTGTTTGGCAAACAGTCTCCACAAAATCAGATCTGATGTATTTGAGTTATGACTAAATAAAATTTGTGCTATAAGAATGTGAAGGTTTACACTGTAAATAGTTGCTGCCCTTCATGCCGAGGGGTTTTGTCGGCTTTGTGCATGTTCATCAGTTTGTACTCACTATCCTCTCGGCTCTCCCGTGCCGAGGAGGAGATCTGCTTAGGGATTGACTTAAATACCTTTAGTCTGTGTAACGTCAGAGTAACGTGTGCGTTTAACATCGAAGGCTTTGTCTCAAAGTCCCTGAATCTGAGCTCTGACCTATTTTTATCCTGTTACTGATCACTGAGACATCATAGTCAGTTGAGACATAATCCTGTGTTTGTTTGCTTTCACAGTGATGATACCCACTTCAAAACCAACCCAAAGATCCCTGGCATCGATCTCAACGCTGTCAAAAAGCTTTTTGAGACGCTCAGCAAACCGGCTTTCTCTGGACTTCTGGAGCAGGTATTGACTAAAAACATATTTAAAAATGACATGTGTACAAGGTTGTAACATGTTTCTCTCTTCTGCTCTTGTTGTTGAGACTCAAACTAGCTTATTGTTTGGGTTTTTGTCACTATAACAAAGCAGCTAAAGGAGAAACGTATTGGATATCTAGCTCATGGTAATAGGAAAACATCCATATGTGAATATTGGGCTTGCTTGGAAAGTACATCAAGTTCTGCCGCAGATTTATGGCGCAAACTGCCGTCATATCCTCTAACATTAGCTCAGTAATGATAGGTTTGGGGTTCATGATGTACCTCATCCCAACATGAGTTATAATCTTTGTGGAGACCGAGGCCACATTCCTAACCACTAAAAGCCTCTCCTAAAATTTAGTGACTCACATTTTTGATCCAAGCTGTTTTGGAATTGAAAAATATCCCGTAAATTTCTCTGGATTATTTATAAATACTTGTAGCTTTCAAACATATCATATAATATAGTACATTTCAATTACTTTTCTCTGTATAACAGAACATATTGTTCCTTATATCTGTGTAATTAAAAGTAGAAATATACACAGTCTGTTATACGTGTCCTCCCCTTTTCTGTGTCTGTTTAGGCCACCAAGAGTTTTGAGAGTCTGATGATCCCTCAGCTGCCGCGCTCCCCTCCTGACGTCGAGGCCATGAGGATCTACCTCATCTTGTCTGAGTACCCGGCCCTGCTGGACTCCAAAAACTACATCCGCCTCACTATCCCCCTGGCGATGGCCATCCTCCGGCTGGACGCCAACCCTGGCAAAGTATTGGGTATAATACTTGCAAGCACACACTACAAATTAATTTTCTTATACCGATCCAAGTCATTTGAAATCGTCTTTGTTAGCTGATAGCACAGAACATCATCTAATTTCAACACCATCACACCACATTACTCGTCATCTACAGGACGTCAGCATCCTCATCTACATCCAATGTCACCTATGCTCAGCCTGTTATCACGATACACCACCAAACAAGAAAATGGTTGCAGAAGCACATCAATTACAGCCTGACTGATGATGGATGTTTCACCATATTGATATTTGGAAAAATCAGAAGTCATGTTCACAGAAGAAGAAGTAAAGTTCAGTTGGTAGCTGGTCAAAAGCCTTCAGTGTGAGACGAATCAAAAACAAAGAAAGGGTTTGCCACACAGCGAAAGATTTTGGCATTTATAACAGTTTAACCTTGCAAAGGTCTTTGGTGGCAAATACCTTCTTCATTGATGACAGTCACTCCTCAAAGGCATTCATGGTGTCACACTCGATACACGAAGAGACCCTGCAGCATACTTTAAATGTTGGATTTAAAGAAAGAAATAAGTAATTGCGATGTCGGAAAGTGTGGCGGGGAGGGTGTTTCAGATGCTGTTCGAACATTCAACAAGAACTTCATTCGATCCAGGTGGCAACCTCCGCGTCTGAGAAGTGAAGCCAATGAGGAAGTGCCTTAAACTTGCATTCTTTCTAATAGCCAGCAGGGGGCGACTCCTCTGGTTGCAAAAAGAAGTCAGATTGTATAGAAGTCTATGAGAAATGACCCTACTTCTCACTTGATTTATTACCTCAGTACACATTGTAAGTATGAGTTTATGGTCTCAATCTCTAGTTTCAAGTCTTCTTCAATACAGCATGATGTTCATTTAGTAAATTATGGTCCCATTTAGAGTCAAATAGACCATAAAGCAGGGTATGCTCTAGGGCGTGGCTACCTTGTGATTGACAGGTCGCTACCACGGTGTTGTCCGGTCTAGGAATTGTCTGTGTTTTCGTCTTACAACTTTCAGTTCATAAAAGTTAATTAGAACATTTTGGCCACCTAAAAATTTCTTGTTCAGCGTTCGGTTGTACTTAGCTCCACCCTCTTGTGTCACTTCTGGTTGAAAAGATGACAACAGCCAAGAATCAAGATGACGACGGCCAAAATGCTGAACTCAAAGCTTCAAAACGGCAGTCCACAAACCAATGGGTGATGTCTCCGTGACTACGTCCACTATACAGTCTATGGTTTGATCAGCATACTGATACCTGCAAATACAGAATACAAACAATATGTGGACCCTGCTTTTTCACATGTATTCCCCATATTCAGCCACTAGCATGCATGAATGTGCTAGAACACAAACATATTTACCTCTAGAAACGTTCAAAAACACTGACAGATCAATGGCGAAACTCTTCTTGTGGTTGTAGTAAAATATCATCATGTTTTGTCCGAGCCAAGTGTTTGCGCTGTAATTTAATTCATCTTGTTTCTCTGTCCCTGCAGATAACTGGTGGTGTTTAGTGGACTGCAACGTGTTCACCAGAATGGTCGACATGTATA
The DNA here is from genome assembly GCA_916701655.1 of Sebastiscus albofasciatus. Classification (NCBI taxonomy): domain Eukaryota; kingdom Metazoa; phylum Chordata; class Actinopteri; order Perciformes; family Sebastidae; genus Sebastiscus; species Sebastiscus albofasciatus. Next base: position 18,469 of record CAKAOI010027832.1, read on the forward strand.
AGAGCATCGTTGTGTTCATGCTAACGGGAGGCAAGACGCTGCTTGTACCGGTGTTCTTCGAGAACTACTTTGTCGCCACATTAAGGCTGCTGGAGAAACTTCACAAGGTATCCACACAGCTCACCTGCTGCTCCTGTAAACAAGCATTGTCCCTTAGTGCAGTCTGAGGAGGAAATGTGTTTTTCCTGTTTGGTAGCTGTTGAGATAATCTGTAGACGACTGTGTTTGAGACAGGTGTTTGTTCCATGTTTCCAGGTAAACTTAAAGGCCCGCCATGTGGAGTACAACCGCTTTTATATCCCTGATGTCACCAGCCTGGTGGACATCCAGGAAGACTACCTCAAATGGTTTCTGAGTAAAGCTGACATCGTGAGTACCCCGAGAATGTTTCACCTCCTTGTTACTTGACATCTGCTGAAGACACACACACACACACACACACACACACACACACACACACACACACACACACACACACACACACACACACACACACACACACACACATATTCACAAACACACATTCACAAACACACACGTGCTCTAAAGTCTTATCATTCTCAGTGTCCGCAGAGACAGTGAGGAATTTTATCCAGAACTGCTTGTGGGTGTGTCGCTGTTTGTCCGTTCTTGCTGTCCAGTAAGTTTCTAAGTTCACAGACGAGCCTCTATAACTACTTGGACATTGGAGGGTTTTTTTTTTGTCTTATTAAAGGGCCAGTGTGTAACATTTAGGGGGATCTAGTGACAGAAATGGAATGTAATATTAAAAAGTATGTTTTCTTTAGTGTATAATCACCTGAAAATAAGAGTTGTTGTGTTTTCGTGACCTTAGAATGAGCCGTTTATATCTACATAAGGAGTGGGTCCTCTCTTCACGGAGCTGGCCACCATGTTTCTACAGTAGCCCAGAAAGGACAAACCAAACACTGTGTTAACTTTTCCTGCTTGAGCCAGAGTCGATAATGTTACTCGCTCAGGAGTTAACCCCCGCCGTCACTCCACTCAGCCGCCGGAAAACATGACGCAGGAAACCTCTGTTGGTCTTGAGGAGCTGCAGCATTTATTTCTGCACAAACTGCAACTTTAACTGTACATTCACTTGATATTCTCAAAGCTAAACTAACTCTGTCATCTGCTCCGCTAGCTCACTTGTTCGCTCACACACATTCACCACCACTCTCTCTCTCTTGCTTCACCACTCATTTTCCACTTACACACACACACTCTACACACTGACTCTGCTATTCTCCAAATGACCTATGCTACTCTTACAACAACTGCTTTTTAAATAACATTCGCGTTTTTGCGTCGGCCACCGCAGTTCTTTTACATGTTTGGCACACTGGAGAGGTTTCAATCTGCAACCTCACTGCTAGATGTCGCTAAATCCTACACATGGTTTCTTTAAAGTTGCTGCACTTGACATTTTTTTCACTTCAAATCAGGTCAAATAACTTTGTTTTCTCTCTTTTTGTTTTCTAGAAACAATCATCCTCCCCTTCACAGGTACCTGATTTAAACACTGAACTCGAACATCTAAAATATTATATATTATTTTATATGTTATTAGTATGATAGTAAGTATGTTTCCTAATTTTCCTTGCAGAGTGACTTCCCCTCAGTGAACCTATGTGCCTACCCGTTCATACTGAACGCTCAAGCCAAGACAACCATGCTGCAAACAGACGCTGAACTGCAAATGCAGGTACCTGCTGTTAATGTGATCTTGTGGTTTCATACAGTTAGATCACTGAGGTTTAATTTGATTGTTCTCAGTAAATGTGTTTTTATAATCTATTTAAATTTGACTCTTTTCTTGCCTTTTCCCACCTCAACCTGTGACCTGTACTACCCAGATGGCAGTTAGCGGTGCAAACCTACACAACGTCTTTATGCTGCTCACGCTGGAACCCCACCTTGCTAGGAACCCTTACTTGGTGCTTCATGTGCGCAGGGACCATTTAGTGAGTGACACATTACGAGAGCTCACCATGTACTCTGATGTGGACCTCAAGAAACCGCTCAAGGTGAGAACGACGCCTAAGCTTTTTAAGGTCACTGTAGTTCTGTAATTTTGATAAAAGAAAACAAACATTTTTGTGATCTCCTCCTCCTCCCTCCCTCCCTCCCTCCAGGTGATCTTTGATGGCGAGGAGGCCGTGGATGCAGGTGGTGTAACTAAAGAGTTCTTCCTGCTGCTGTTAAAGGAGCTGATGGATCCTGTATACGGGATGTTCACTCATTACAAAGACTCCAACCTGCTGTGGTTCTCAGACAAAGTGAGTTAACACTGTATTCAAGTGTTAATGATGTGAAAAGACTCCGTTCTTAAACACACATATTGCAAGTTAATAAAAATGAATAACTGCTGACATATTGGCTTTGTGAAGCCTTTTTCATAACAAACTAGTGAAGTAGAGGGTAGGATCCGCCATCTTTTATCATCAGGCTGAAGTGTTGTTCAAAAAGTTTTAGAGACTTTCAAATTTAGGAGATGAAACAGTCATTTTTGTTCTATTTTTTTTAATGTTGTTTATTGTGATTATTAACAACTGGTACAATACTTTATATTTTTTTGTAGACGATGATGCCACATAGTGTTGACATGACATGATGTTCTGTGTTATCAGATAACAAAGACGATTTCAAATGACTTGGATCGGTATAAAAAAAATGGTTTTGGGTTTGAGACAATGTTTACCTTTTGTTTGGGTTTAGTTGGAAGCTTTTTATCATGCTTTAGTTTTTTTTTTTTTTTTTTTTAATATGCAATAGCAGTAATCTTATAATGGATCTCCAGAATATATGCTCTGGCTGTTATTTGACCTGTAGCTGTACTTTCCAGGAAAAGCTTCTGTTCCCGTCATTAGTGATGATATGTCAGTGGGAACATTCAGTGTTTACAAAACACTGACCTCTATAAAGGAACATGTCCCTGAACTTTAAGAACCATTAGTTACGTAAGTCAAATGATAGTGATCCACCAATGAACCAGAATCCTCACGGCCTCTTTTCCATTACATTTATGCCTGTCTGTGCAAAATCAAACTCCTCTTTTATAACCTCTCATTTATTATTTTGACTTAAAAACATACATTATTTTTTACTCTGATCTTATGGAACAGAGTGAAATGTGTGAACACATACATAGACATATAGATTTAAAATGTGTATTTACAGTATGTGTACTAATACTGAAACTCAAAACGCTCTAACTTGAGCGTGTTAAAGCTGAAGTAGGCGAGATTGGAGCAAATATGATTAACAAAATAGTAGCCAATAGGAACGCTCTCTCTCTGAAATGACCTGTGATTGGTCAAAGTCTCCCGTCACGGGATAGATTATTTAAAGCCTGAAAACAGAGCCATGACGAGGTGGAGATGTCTACTTAACTCTCAGAACACTTGAATTACAATATGCTGAAAGGTTGTTATGGAATTTTTGCCCAATGATGCAAAAAATATATACTGCCTACTGCCACTTTAATTACCCATTTATTTTCAGCGAGTTTTGGATTAAATGTCTTTCTAAAATATTTTATTTATCCAGCTCCAGTTTTTTGTTGAAGAACAGACAGTTCAAATTTGGCACAAACATCCACATCCATTTAGATTTTAGTAGTCAAATGTCAAGGTCACTCTTACCTCACAAAACACGTTTTTGCCAATAACTCAAGAATTGATATCCTAATTATGACAATTTCGCACAAATGTCTAACAGGCTAAAATGATGATATTTTGGACAGACATGGATGTGAGGCATTATTTATTTTGGAATAATAAATGTTGTGAATTTATCCGGTGGGTATATCACCATCTGACACTTCTTCTGTTAGATCTTAAACCGGAACAGAAAGGCAATGCTAAAATAATTTCCTTGTGTGTGTGTGTGTTTCCAGTGTTTTGTTGAGCAGAACTGGTTTCACCTGATCGGGATCATCTGCGGTCTGGCCATCTACAACTCAACGGTGGTGGACCTCCACTTCCCCCTGGTCCTCTACAAGAAGGTGCTCAATGTGACGCCAACGCTGGAGGACTTCAAGGAGCTCTCACCCACAGAGGCCAGGTAGCCTGTCTTCTGAGCTGTAAAGGAGTGGAGATGCAGCGCAGGGCATTTAGACTTTGTTTTTTCTGCACACAATTTATCTTACTTGTGTCCACTTTTTGATGCAGACCAAATGTTCTAAAACTGGGAACTTGTTATGGCATTATAGTTTTGTTCATTTTAAAGAGGAAGTAAAAAGAGCCTAAAAAAGAGAAATTCGTGCTATCTGGTACTCCTCTTTTTTTGTGTATTAAGAAGTGATATAGTTACAGAGCATAGAACAAAATAAAATAGAATCAAAAATAAGATAAAATAAAATAATAATCAACAAAATAGGAGAAAAAAAATAATAAATAAATTAAAATAAAATAACTCATTACATAAATATTAAATCATAGCATGTAGTTGACAGATAGCTGATAAATTCATGTCAGAGGATACATTATACCAATTTTACACATTATCTGGTATTCCTCAAGTGTAACTAAATAGCGTAAAATAGCAAAAGCAACAGTTCCAAATCCCGTTGTGCTCAAACACACACATAAAAAGTGTGTGTTTTTTTAAGGAGCAGTGAAACTGACTGCCACTGGGAAATGCCTCTTCATTGAATTTGGAGCAGGACGGGTCAGTGTTTCTTTTGTGCCTGATTGTGTCCAGTTTGACTATTGATGTTGAGATAAGTCCTCTGAAAGATACAACAAGAGAGGCTGGACAGACTGTAGTGTTGCTATTAGAGACAACATCACCTTAAAGGACATGATCTTGAAATTATTTTTTATATGCTACGCTTTTATTTTGACTGTCTTAAAAGTTCAAGCAGTTCAAGTTGGACAGACTAAAGTCAACACGCTGGCTACCTCACCGAGAGATAAGACATTGTTTAAATAACTGAGATTAAATTAATTATTATTGTCTTTTCAGTATTTTAAAATATTGCAAAATGACCTATAGTTGGGGTCAAATTGTAACACAATGGCATTTGATCCGCTTTCACTAATTATCATTTCCTTCACCAGTTTCACTTCCTCTTTCCATGTTTCCTGTGTTTTGGTGGTAAATATCCAGCATGTTGTTTGCAGGAAAACGAACACACCCCTCCCTCTGAGTCATTTCCTGTGGTAGCTAATATGTCTCCACTTCACTTTAAATCTCACAGATCATTTCTGTTCTGATCCGTGCAGCTGTAGGACAGGCAAAGCTGATCCCTGGATTTCATTTTAAAAGTCAAACCGGGACAGAAATAAATCTGCAGGCGAATCTGATAAAGCAGAAAATCAGATGTATGATCCCACAGTGTTGTAGATTATTACAGCTATCAACAAAGTCCTCAGCTCTGCATGATGGTGATATGCACGAAGGAGCTATTTGACGTATGAAATGTACTGATTAGTTTCTTACCTCATGGCGTGGTGAACATTTTTAGTGATGGTGTTTTCATTGTTTTTTTTACGTTATACTAATGAGATTATTAGCTTGCATTTTTCCTCCACTGACACGATTGTGTGATAATAGTGTTGTTCGTTCCAGAAATCCACTCCCTCTGTTTATTCTCCTGCAGGAGTCTGCAACAACTGCTAGACTACGACGGAAGTGATGTGGAGGAGACGTTTCTTCTCAACTTTGCTGTAAGTGTAACTCTTCACCTGTTTCACCTTCACGACTTTAAGGATGAGGCTTTTCTTATTGGCAACAAAATCCCATGAAAAGACCAAAACCATCAATGTGACCGTCTGTTAATACTTTCTGACTTCCCTCCCCTGTCTGCGGCTGTCAGATCCAAGCCCTTTGGTTTCTACTGAAGACGTAAATCTGTTTAAAAGGTCACAAATTTAAGGGTTTCATTTAAAAAATGTATTTGTTGGGACCTATTTTCAGTTGCGGATTAATACACAGTTAGTGCACTTGTGAGTGTTTGTAGCAGCAGGATAATGTGTTTGGTAGTGGTGAGCGATACCATGAAATAAGAGGCCAGAATCACCAATATTGATATGATACTTGTAATTACTAAAAGCAGCTAATGTACTATGATTAGGGCCGAATACCATTTTTTTGGGCTTTGATGAAAAATATTCGAAGATATTCGAAGCTTTGCGGAGCAGCGTGGCGCAGCAGGCTGACATGTTTTTCGGTCTGTCTCCATCTCCCCTGTTTCAGTGACCGAGACAGCGTCGCTGCCACACTACTGTATACACACGCACCTCTACACACAACAAACAGTGATATCCATCTGAGAATAACTACTAATTATTAATGTTGAATATGAATAATACGAATGAATGAAATACATTACATTATTATTACATACTCATATATGCATACATACTGATTTGGAGGTTGAATACCATGGCAATGGTCGAAGCTTCGAAGCATTTGGGACAGCCATAACAATTATGTTTTATGAGTTTAATGCATCACTAATAGTCTTCTGAATTCAAATAAATTATTGTGGCTGTGTGGTTTGTTGAACATTTCTTTTACCATTCTCTGTTAATAATTTAATCACATGCATGTTACAAAACAAGACCGTTTTTAATAGTACATAAAAAAATTTTTATTAAGAGAAAATTAAAAATACGGGTGAATCCGACAAGTTCTCCTAAATCACTCGTACAAGTCACTTAAGAACGAATCTGTTCCTGTGAGGGGTTCTTGTACGAGGCCCAACGTTTAGACTGGTGGATTAAATGTTTTGGGACCATTTAGTTGTTCGGGTTAGGCTAGCTAGTTTTTAGGGTCTTTGGTTAGTCTTAGATGTTTTGTAGGTTGTATTTTTCTGTATAATACATGCACTTTTTCAAATCTAGACAACGTTTACTATCTTCTTAGTGTCTGGGCCGCTATTCTCAAGCTTCAGAGAGCTTATCAGGGTGTCCCATTTCAAATATCTCCATTATGTCTTATGGTTGTACTTGTATCTTAACTTTGTTGTGAATAAACTGAAACTATTTGTTGTGTGCACATCTCAGATCACAAGGGAGAACTATGGGATGACGGAGGTCAAGGAGCTCGTTCCTGGAGGAGAGAGCATCAGTGTGGACAAAAACAACAGGTGAGGCAGCGCGACAGATTTGATCTTCTTTCACTTGATGTCCCGTTTTAAATGACCTCGTTTAATGAATATGTTAAATGCTCTACACTCTGTTCTTTCTGAAAGACAAACAGATGACTCTGAGGTTTTTAAATATATTGTTTTTCCAGCACTGAGATTATCATGTCGCTCACACAGCTGGCAGCTCGTGTCCCATTGTTCCAACTGAAGGTCATGTTCAAACAGAGAAAACAAAGGTTTTGGTATTTTAAACGTCATTCAGTGTGTTTTTCTCCACCGTCACCGCCCTGTTTCTTCAGCTCGTCCTTGTGCCAGTGGCATTGATTACAGTGTTATGTGTGGAGGAGTCCGCAGAGAGTTGTGGGGCGGGCGGTGTCAACATGTCTGGCTGCTGTTGCTGAACAGATGGCGAGAGAGCGGCAGTGACCCGAGTTGTTCCTGTAAAATCCCCTCAACACTCTGATATTAAACTGTACTAACAGAATTATTAGAGTAACCCGTTGTTGCTGTGGTGTAAAACAGTGAGGGAGACGTGTTGATTTAGACTGAGGGTTAGTTTGTCAGTGTTTGTGTTTGCAGGGATTCATGAGGGTGTGATCTGTTTAATGGAAAGTGTTGTTTTTCAAGATGTGGTAGCAGTTGTACGTGTGCTGGTTTGTCCCTGCAGCCCAATGTACTTCTTTAAATTCTTGCTTCCTTATTTTGATGTTTTTCCTGTTTTATCAGGATGTTGCAGTGGCATGTCATCATAAAACAGCGAGTCATCATTTTATGAAGGATAGTATTTATTTTGTGAGAGCGGTGAAAGAGTGTTCAAAAACCGTCAATGGATTTTTTTATATGAGTCTCACATTAAAGCTGAAGTAGGCGAGATTGGAGCAAATGAAAAAAAAAAGTTATTTTTTATAAAACTGTCGTTATATCGTGACAGTAGTACATGAAACGGGTAACCTGAAAAAAATCACGTGTCTTCCGGTGTCCTCCGGTGCTATTAACAGCATCTGCAAGATTTCACAGCCCGGAGGAAAACAAGCTGTAAGAGCTGATCTGAGGTCTGCTGTCTATGAGAGCCGGCTGTCAATCACTCGCGAACTCTGACCAAAGGGTCAAACTAGGCCTCGCTGATCAAATATGAATCAATATTATGTTACGTTAATGCCTTTTCCTCGCCTCAAGGTTAGCTGTAAAATGAGAAAGTTTGTGACGCCGCCGCCATTGTGAAATCTGGTGAAGGAATACCAAGTACCGGTCACATGACCGGAGCACAGCCAATAGGAACGCTCTCTCAATGAAATGACCTGTGATTGGTCAAAATCTGGAAATATTTCAGATGTTTTATTCATAATTTTATGTATATTTTTAATGTTATTTTGGCTTCTTTAAAATCTTAAATGAACCTTGATGGTTTTAAACTATGTTTAGCTGCACCGCATGTATTTGTAATGATGGAAGAGAATTTAACTTACCTGGACAACTTCTGCAGTAAGACCTCACTGAGATTTCAACTTGATGAACTCCTGTGAGCCTGAAAAAAAAGTAATGACTGAATTAATGATCAAGTTAGTTGTAACACACACAAACACGTACGCGCGCATACACACACTGACACAATGGAGGAGGAAGCGAGTGTTTACAGTCACACCTTGGAGTCTGAATAAAGTCTTTCCTTATAAACTGATTTGTGAGGATGCAGCTGCAGAACAAATTAATGAATCTGAATGTTTACTTAACCTGGTGTGTGTGTGTGTGTGTGTGTGTGTGTGTGTGTGTGTGTGTGTGTGTGTGTGTGTGTGTGTGTGTGTGTGTGTGTGTGTTTTTCAGGAAGGAGTTTGTAGAGGCCTACCTGCGCTACGTGTTCTCAGGCTCGGTGAGCGAGCAGTACTCGGCCTTCTCCTCTGGCTTCCTGAAGGTGTGCGGTGGGGAGATCCTGTCGCTGTTCCAGCCCTCCGAGCTGATGGCCATGGTGGTCGGCAACAACAACTACAACTGGGAGGAGATGGAGAAGGTCAGTGTGCGGTTTAAAAATCTTTGCGTGTAACTGTAACAACGAGTCCAGCAATTCTGAGTTACTGTCCTGCAGCCGAAATTACAAACCATTTCCTGTCTGTGGTCAATGAACACATGTAAAACTCATAGTCGGAGTGGAGCAACAGTAAGAAAAAGTCCTCAGTGCACAGTGACCCAAGTGTTTGCAAACGGATAGTTGTGGTGGATGTGATAATGATCATGTTTCACATTTAACTTTTACATCATCAACATCTGGCAACTTAGTCACGTGCTCACTGTGTAACTGACAAAGACGGGAGTATATAATAGCAACACAGTGGTGAGCAAGTAGCACATGACATCATGCTAACGTTCACAGACTTTCACTGGGAGGATTTGTTCAGCAGCTGCAGGTTTGAGGACATAAATTATATAACATTTTTATGCCTCAGAGCCGGCGACAACCGTGGCCATACTAGCATTTGACAAGTAGCACTGAATACAAAGAATAGCTGAGGCTGATGGGAATGTCATTAGTTTTGCATTTGTTTCACATATTTTATAACTCGTGTCCAGATGGCCATCTGCATAAACTTCTTTAAGTTGGTTTTACATTGTCAGGTTAGACTGGTCTAAATGAGCCTGTCTGTTGCGTCAATATTAACCCCTGAGACCCACAATACACCTGTTTTTGTCTTTTTTGGGAGGTTACAGGGGATCTTTAGGGGGAGATAGCAGGTCAACAGTAGATGTCACATAGAAGTGGTGTACATCATCTGAAAGCTGGGAACCTGAAGATTAATTTTATTAAAAGATGCAGCACTGTGTGTAAAATTGTTCAAGTCATAAATAAGAATTAAACATACAGTAAATTAATTAAAATAAATTGTAAACGTGTATAAGGGTTTAGAATATTAGGAAAGAAGTATATGATGACCATTCCCATGCTCTATTATATCTAAAGTTGTCTGTACTAATTGTTGAGGCAATTTTTGGGTTGATATCATTTGTTACACAGATTTGGTGCTAAATTTAACCATTTTTACCACTCCAGAATTGATAAAAATGATCAATAATCCCTCCAAAATACCATATTAAGACACCCAGACCTTGAAGAACACCATAGAAAAAAGCCATGTTGTGATTTGGTTTCAAAAACCTTTGCATTTGTAGATTTCTGCAAGAATTGTATTTTTCAGAGATTGGATGGCGAGCACTTCTGTTCTGGAAACTGCTAAAAAAAAAACCTTATTGTCAACATACCTAGGAAAGCCATCCATCCTCTGAATGCTCTAGGGCTTTAATTTGTGGTTGTAAAGTTTCATGAGGCTGTGATTATTTTAGAGGTCACCACAGGTCATTTTATACAGTGAGGTCAAGTTTCAAAAAATGGTCTCACTACAATGAAATGGCTACTATGGGGACTAACATCATCACACACGAATACAAATGAGCTCACTGGATCCACAAGAGTCTCAGCTTTACAGTGATACCTAATTTACGCAATTCCAAGACTTTTAAGGGACCCCCAGAAATATTCAAATGCACCATTTTAGAATAGGCCATTTTTTTCTCTTCTGTTAAGTGTTTTATTTCACCCATAATGCATTGCATGACAGGCTATCTAAGTCAGTCTTACATTATTCACTCATAGAAAAGCTTTATGCAACAGGTAAATTGAAGTGTCTATAGTAAGTCTGACTTAAAGTTATATTAAGAAGAAGAGTAGGTCCATTTCTATGCAACTGGCCAGCTGTGCAGATTATAACATGACATCAGTGGGAAACCTAAGAGGGATTGTTATGTAAGGTCAATCAAGGCAACAATGAGACATTCGTCTGAAATTTGTATACATTTTTATGCAGTAGGTGGAAATGTATGCACGTCGCTTCGGAATTAATTTTACTGATTGATGTTGTGTAGAAGTTACTGCAGCAGAGGAAATGTGATGATAAAACAGGAAAAGGCATTTATAACCACATCTTTTCTCTTTGCAGAATGCTGTTTACAAAGGGGAATATACAGCCACTCATCCAACCGTCAGATTGTTCTGGGAGGTTTTCCACGAGTTCCCTCTGGAGAAGAAGAAGCAGTTCTTATGTAAGCATTTAATTGCCTCATTGCTCAATGTGCATGACAAGTTGAACTCACACACACTCGCATCTTATAAACACTGTAATAATGTGCAGTTTGTTCTTGCACGACAATATACTGTCTACGCACAAGAGCAGGAACAAGTAGACAATATTTTTAAGAGCTTTGTAAATCTGTTCTGATCAGATATAGTACGGTGGACCCAAATGCACGACACTGATAAGAGGTAGGTGAAGAGGATTTACTGTTAAACCACAGAGAAGGGCGGTGGAGTGGAGAGAAGGTGATAGCTGGCTGAAGCAGAGTGCGGAGGGTTGATGGTGGAAGATAGACTGGTGAGTGGTTGTCAGGAGGCTGATGATCCTGGGACACGGGGAAAAGCAGTTAATCACAGTGTCCAAGAACAACACGGAGAATGTACTCAGAAAAAACTACTGAGGCCTGAAGCATGAACTACCACGGTAGCTGAGACAATGATCTGGTGAGGACCGAGAGGAAAGCCAGGGTTGAAATACTGTGGAGTTGATGAGTAGATTGCTGACCGGTGTGCAGGGCAGGGAGACGTGAGAGGTGACAAGCTGAGTGATGGCAGGTAGGCTGGGCCCAGGTTGACGGCAGGACAGGAAGAGACTCAGACTCATGCAGCCCCATACCATTTATGCAGGCAAATGTGGAGGGTCGGACCTTTTTCAAACTTGACACTAAATGTGCCCCTTTGTATTTCCTGTTGCAATAGAGTGCTCCAGGAATGACGTATTTTTCTGTAGGCCAACCAGGAAGTTAGCATCGCCCTGGTTCCCTCATCGTTTATAATACTTACACATTTTGTTCGGCAAGATAATCTTCACAAATGAACACCACTGTTATGATTTTTGAAGTGTGAATGCAATCGGCAGAAGTGAAAAGCTAACGTTAGGCTATAAATTAACTACACCACGGTCGTATGAGCGCAAGTATACACAACGAGGCTGTAAAGGCGGTCGAGTCAGCGTGATGACGTTTAGTAGTCTCATTTAGCCACTTTTTTTAAGACATATAAAAGCTTCAAAATCCACAAGTATTTATTTATGTCGTAGAACAAAACGTTAAAATCTTTTAAGCTTGTGTTAACCACAGACCTTATTTCAGGCATCTAACTAAAAACCCATTCAAAAAACCCATTGACTTCCAGACGAGGGAACCGGAAATGCTAAATTGCTAACTCATTTTCGTGTTTCTATTCACTATTGTTTTAGCTCTGTGTTGATCTCCACCAACTTGTGTGGGAAATATCTGGCTCATTAGCTGCTAAATGTTCCACTATGTTCACCAGCTCGTTGCTTCAAAAATCCCATTGACTTCCAGACGAGGGAACCAGAAATGCTAAATCGGCAACTCGTTTCCCGGGTTTTAGGACTCATTCCTGTAGCTCTCTATGGTTGTAAATGCAATAGCTAACAGGAAGTAAACTTGGACCAAATCTGTTGCCCTAGCAACAGAATTACATAAAAAGGTCTATAGTTGATTCTGACTCCGTCCTACAGTGTTCCTGACCGGCAGCGACCGTATCCCCATCCACGGCATGGAGAGCATGCGCATCGTCATCCAGTCCACCACAGCGGAGGAGCACTACCTGCCGGTGGCCCACACCTGCTACAACCTGCTGGACATGCCCCGCTACCAGACCAAAGAGATTCTGCACCGCCGCCTCACTCGGGCCGTGGAGCAGTACGAGGGCTTCAGCCTGGTCTGAGGGCGGGGAGACACACATGCAGCAGTTTTAATGCACTTTAACAGCAATACGACCCCTATGTCCGTGTCAAAGGAGTGTTGTGGGGGACTTGGGGACACAGGAAGGTCACTCTCTTTATATGCTCTCACAAGATTGTTAAACATCTTGAATCTGAAAGGTCTATCTATGTAAATGCAAAACTATTATTGTTTCTATTGCTTTGGGCAATTTCTCAACCTTTTAGGACCATTTGGAAGATATTTTAAGCGCTGGTGTAAGGACATTTATTTGAAAATTTATATCACAGTCCGGATATAAAAATGACGTAGTTAAATTCACACGACAACCTGGGATCATAAACATTTTGTGACCAAAAATCAAAGGCCAGAGGAGGTTGAGAAACTCTCTTTATTAATGTCTTTTTCTTTTTTTTTTCTTTTTTTTGCACAACTGTGTATTTTATATTCAACTCCTTAAATTCTATTTTTTACCTTTTAAAGATTTATGTTATTACCTTGAGACAATATATCTGCTTTTTGTTACTTTTAATTTAACAAATAGAGTGGCTATTTTTTGACGAAATATAAAATGTGTATATATGTATGTAAATAGCACTTTGAATATAATCTTTACATTGGGAGGAGTGATAGTCCCGCTGATCCTTTTAACGGGAGAGTATGCAGCAGGCAGAAAGGTGGTGGATGAAACTATGGTGAATATGATTTGCAATCCCTCGTTTCGTTTTGAGCTGTGGATCACAGAGCAGCTGACTTTGTCTTGAACCTGCATTCAACAGTGTTGCCTTCTACAGCAAAACCTTCATGAAAAGCTGACTTTTAAAGTTTTTTTTTAGTGGTGGTCGTCTGTGTGCATGTTCTTGAGTGAAAGCAAAAAACCTAATTGTCATTTAAAATATTTGACATTTTGGGAAATATGCTTATTAGCTTTCTGGCAGAGAGTTAGACGAGAAGATTGATAACCATTTTCATATACTGTACTGTAAAGGTGGCAACTAGCAGCCGGTTAACTTAGCTTAGGACAAAGAAGACTGGAGACGGGTGAAGCCGTCCAACAGTACCAAAACCCTCGTACCAGTACCACTAAAGCTCACGAACTAACACTATACATTATATAGTATCTTGTTTGTTTAACCTGTACAAAAAAATAGAGTAAAAATGAGAATTCAGCGTTTTACAGGGAGTTATGTAGCGGACTATTTCCTGGCTGTGACCGGTGTCGGACCGTGTTTTGTGACCCGTGAGATTCTGTGACCTGATTAGAAAAGCAATGTCAAGACAGGCCTGTATTGCCACTGCAAACGTGTACTGTTCATTTATTATTGCATGCTTTCTTTTGATAGCTGTTACCAAACATGGCGTCACAAAAATATTTAATAAAATTTCTCTCCGCTGGTTGCCTGGCAACTGATCAGAGCCAGGAAATAGTTGGGCACATAATAACCCCATTAATAACGGTCAAATTGTTGTTTTTTTACACTTTGGTAGTTGTACAAATTGAACGAATTACATATACCATGTTAATAGTTGAGCTTTAGAGCTGCTAGTTGGCAGATTTTATAACCGTTGGAGAAAGCCAGACTAGCGGTTTCCCCAATTTCCGGTCTTTTTTTCAGGCTAAGCTAACCGGCTGCTATCTGTAGCTTCATCAGCATAAGTTTTATTTGCTAAGTACATAAATTACATACAAGGAATTTGACATTTGGCTTTGAATTTGGCTTTTCATGCATCTCTCTAAGCGTACTCAGAAAACAGAATAAATAAACAAAAACAGAAAAAGTACAAGAGAGCGCGACACCGAAGCCGCCTCTCGCGGCGCCATCTTGGTATAAGATATCGTTTCTCTCAACCAGAAAGTGAATAAAAGTATGTCCAAAAATGTCCTTTAATACTAAATATATAATCATTAAAATTAATAATTGTAATTGGTGTTGCAGATAATTAAATTGTGACATTTGTGGCAGGACGACACAATATTTAACGCTAACAGTGTGGGCAGATCGCCTCTATTTAGATATAGTCAGTTGATAAACTGTATCTATCATATCACTTGTTTCAAAACTTGCCCTGATGCTGTATTTATTCCTACAGTCAAACCTCTTAATCCAAACTGATGTTTAATTAGGTTGTGCATTGGCGTGAAGTGTGTGAAATGGTCTTGCATATACATATATTTTTTATATATTTCATACTACAGTGGTGTCAAAGTGACTTGAGACAGTAAATGACTTGATATGTCCCGACTGAGAGGTCACGCTGACACGTCCGTTTAGCAATAACAAGCTGAAACAGCCCAGTAATGTAGTGATGATACCTCTGGGTTCTTCTTCTTAAGGTCTTATACACTGGACTCTTCTAAGAGGTTTTCTTAGGACAGTCCATCTTCTTGCTTTGCTCTATGCTGCATGTTCACACATGTTCAGTCAGTATTCGACTAATTAAAGCTCATTTCTCCTGCAGACTTTAGTCCTATGCAAAGGTTGTGCAGCCCTTGACTTTTTTAATGTGCAAATGAAAATGTGATTTTTTTTTTTTTGCATATTTGTCTGAAATCTACACAAAGCTCTCTGTTCCAGCCAACTTTATAAATAAACAATAATAGTGTTCCATTTTTGCATTATTGGACAGACTGTTTAACATTAGCTGAGCAGCTCATTATATTTATTTTATGTGTTGTCTTTGTTTTAACTTTTAAAGGTGCTACTGTTTTTTTGTTTACATTTTCATTTTTATTCATCATTGTTGTAGGTCTATGGTACGACGGTACGACGGAGTATTAGGGCCACATTGAGGAAAAAAATATTTAGAGAATAAAGTCAGAAGTTTAAGAAAAAAAAGTCGTAATATTATGAGAATAAAGTAATAATATTAGTATATATATATATATATATACAGTAGTATAGTAGTAGTAATTTTACGTGTTATTTTCTTTTTTTTTGCGTAGTTATGACTTTATTCCCCTAATATTACAACTTTTTTTCTCGTAGTTATGACTTTATTCCCGCAATATTACGACTGTTTTTCTTGTAAAGTTATGAGTGTATTCTCGTAATATTAGGACTTTTTCTCGTAAAGTTGTAACTTTATTCTCGAAATCTCCATTTGTTCCCCCTGAATGTGGCCCCATAACTCACTGCAAATGTTTTGCAGCTCCAGACAGATTTTTTGCCTAAAATGTCTCTTTTGATAGTAAAGGTTGCTGACCCCTGCACTACATGTTGCATTCTCCGTCCCCCGCTGCATTGCATTTACTTCACAATTAGTAATTTCCAGGCACTTGCTGTCAATCTCAGCCATTTGTCCGTTTTTTCCACTCTAACTGATGACCAAGAGATACCACGTGATACCAACGTTGTTTTACTATTGGCTCACAAGCCTTGTTATAAGTGGGAACCAAACGTCAGATATCTTCCACAGAGATAAACAACACATTCATTTTGGACCCGTCAATTTTTTTTAAAATTATTAATTCACAATCATAATTTTTTCAGGAAAAGCCATACTTTTATTCAGCAAAAAAAAGAATAATACATCCACAGAGCTTTTTGAAAGTTAATAGCTCTGTGGATGTATTTTTTTATTTTTATTTTTTTTTAAAATATCTATTTACGTAAAAAAGTTATCAATAAGACCTTTAAATCTGCAACCTGATTTTCCCTGATCACTATTTTGTAATTTTTGCTGCTTCTAAATC
>CAKAOI010027833.1:0-13188 GCA_916701655.1 Sebastiscus albofasciatus
CACCTTTTCGTGCCGACCGGGCTGGTGGGGCAGAGGATTTTTTAAAACTCTCTCTCAAATATCTATCGGCCTTAAAAAATCCAGTCAAGTTTAATTCAAATATTTTGTCACTAGGGTTCTGTAAACTATCTAATAAAGAAACACTAAAGGTACCCAGGGTGAAATAGCAGTTTGAAAAGAGAGTAAAAGAAAGAGAGTATGAGAAAGGAGAAAATGCAGAGCAAGATTGACGATTGATGTCACTCCTCCAGAGACCAATACCTTTCCCCCAGGACAGAGGAAAAATGAGGCATCAACCACACCATTAGACTGTCATCAACAGTTCATTTATCTTTCATCACACTCTGAAACACAGAAACACTGAAGATGGAGGTGGAGAAAAAACATAAAACCACAGATACTCAGACACCAACATAGACGAACCGCACATGCAAACAGTGTGTGTTGATACTCGTATTCAAAAGCCTTTTAGAAACACAAATTCCTTGCATTAACATTTGTACCAGCTGACACAGTCGGACTGAGACGCACACTCCAATTTGGAAGACATACTCACAGAAAGAGAGAGCATCACAAAGTTGAAGAAAGACCCACGGTCATAGGGAGACAGATGGACAGGGTCAGAGTCAACAGCAGAGACAGTCAGTTTGTACGTGTGATGGTGTCTTTTAAGTGTCTTTGGATTTTTTTTGTGTGTTAGTTGTTCTTGATCTGCCAAAACCAGGAACTGAGCTGTAAATCCGTGATGACAAAATGTCACCAATACCGAGGTTAACAGTACAGTATACTGTCATATCACGAGTCCTGTTTGGCATGTGTGCGTTTGTACATACTGGATGAAAAGTGGCTTTAACTTTCAAGTAACTAAATCACCATTGAAAACACTGATAAAAAATATAAGTCATATTAGGCCACCTTAGAGTTGGCCAATTAAGAATGAAGTTAAATTAGCAATATCATAATGAAAATACATTTAATTATTCAATTCTACATTCAAAATTGTACTTTAAACTTAAAGAGGACCTATTATGCTTATTTTCAGGTGCATGCTAGTATTTTGGGTTTCTAGTAGAACATGTTTACATGCTTTAATGTACAAAAAACGCTTTACTTTTCTCATACTGGCTGTGCTGCAACACCTGTTTTCACCCTCTGTCTGAAAAGCCCAGTCTGCTCTGATTGGTCAACTGAACCAAACTCTTCGGACTCCGCTCCAGCTCCGCTCTAACTAGCTTTGTTTGGGGGCGTGCCAAACTATACTCTAGGCAGGTATTATGCAAACGTGTTACTTGGTGACATCACCACATTACGGAAAAAAAAGCGGGACTTTAGGCAAGGCATTTAAGACAAGATATTTCAGACATTTCAGGAGCAGTATTTCTGTGCGGGAGAGTAACTCCCTTTGACCATGCATTGTAACTTTGCAGACCTTTTACATGCACAAAAAACTATATTAAAGGAAAGGGGGAAAAGCACAAAAGCATACTACATCCTCTTTAATATGTAAAATGTATCTAAATGTCAAAGATAATAGTAATACTCAGTGGAGTTTGGCTTTGCTGACGGGTACAATACATGTATTTCCGACTAATACGTTGTCAAATAAAAGTAGGACATCTCCCAAACTGAAAATACTATAGTACAAGTACCTCAAATTTGTACTTTCTTGTACAAAGTACTTAGTTACTGTAGTTTAGAGTTTTGCAGCTGGCAGTATTTGTCACTCCCTATATTATGTACTGTAATTTGCATTACTTTTGACTTGTTGACCTTCATCAAGGACCACAGATGATTTGGCCTCATTCCAGCTGCACTGTAACTCAGCTCATATACTGTATATCAAAGTGCTGATTACCAGACCTTATTTATAGCTGGCAAATGCCGCTAAGTGGCTTTCAACTCCGTACGAGCCACCTGTGTGCGGAAATTAATTAATGACAAAAGCAGCGAGAGCAGCACAAAGCAAATTTAAGCTGTAATCAATCTGCCAGTCAAGATGTGAGGGAACACTGGGTCAGATGGGTTATTTATAACCACCTATATTTTTCAAAATGTGTTACTGCAGCTGTTTTGATGGATTATGAACACTAGGGAACAAGGGGTCACTAAACATCTTTAAAAGGACATGTTTGTATCTGGCAGTTATTGTGATATTTAACTTAAACAAATGAAATTTGGCTGCACTGAAGTTGTTTGACATCATTTAAAAAGAGAGGTCTTACAGGTCCATTTCAATTTTTACTTCTTTCTTCAGTACATGCTAGGAACTAGGGCTGGGACGATATAACTCTCTCCTGATTCGATAATATCACGATACTTGGGTGCCGATTCAAAAAGCATTGCAATTCTACAAGTATTGCAATTCGATATTATGAATTATTGAGATTTTTTTTTTTACTTTTTTAACACTAGACCATGGGAAAAAGTTGAATCATACACTTCTTGGGACTTTTACTTTGGAAAATCTCTAAATTGATACAGTAAAAATGTTTGATTTTCAGTATGTATGTAGTCAGAGATGTCCTGAAGTCAAATGTATCATTCATCGTCAGGCATTATTTAATAATACATTTCTCTCACAAATTAGCGGTATTTTCTTTTTTATTTATAAGGGACATGTAATGTTTTAAACTACTGGTGAATATAATCCAATCAATCTTATTTCCATATATGTATTTTTTTAAATTATACAGTTCCCACGCCACGTTACTCAGACTACAACAATAAAAGCGGTAACTTCCTTCTACCTCTGCATAGACTCAAATGAAGCAAATATATTGAATAGGCATTAAAAAAATTGATTTTAAAAGGTTTTTAATAGGTGAATCGTTTTTTTCCCTCCCCTTACTAGGAACACAACCAGACAACTTACCAACACCTCACCAACACTTCCAATTCATTCCATCATTCATCATTCCACATAAATGTACACAATTTGTAAATGTGATTTGGTTACTTCAGAGTTAAAGCCTCTTTCCATAATTTCTTAATTGCAGCATTTTGTCCACCCAATGCAACTGTAAGTAACTGTGTGTATCAGCATCTGTGTGTATGTGTGTGTGAGAGTGTGTAGATGCATGTGCGCGAGTCTGTGTTAACTCACTGTCTCTGGGTTCAGTCGAGTCAGTCTTGACGGGGGTGGGGTCGCTCCAGGAACGGCTGAAACTCTTCGATCTACGCTCAGCGAATGCTAGTGCAGGCGGGGAGAAATAGTCACACACTCCACACACACACTAACAAGCCCGCAAACCGGCTGCTTCCTCTACACCACTCACCATCTAAAACAACACACGTGAAAAGGCGGATGCAGCCCACAAATATAGTGTACATACGACGCCATCTCTCCTCTGTATACAAGCGCACAAACAAATGCCTGCATGTACAAACAAACACATACAGTATGTTAACAATCAGATTCCTTAACATTATAAAAGATCTTACTGCTCATCATCCGTACGGATTTAAAAGGACTGTCCTTGTTTCACTAATTTACTGAGCCTCGATGAAATCAGCTCTGCTTTGAAGAGTAATCACTGTATATTTTTAGACTACTTGAAA
Organism: Sebastiscus albofasciatus; assembly: GCA_916701655.1. NCBI lineage: Eukaryota > Metazoa > Chordata > Actinopteri > Perciformes > Sebastidae > Sebastiscus > Sebastiscus albofasciatus. The sequence continues at coordinate 3,559 of CAKAOI010027833.1, forward strand.
GTCTTTGACACGGTTAATCAACAGCGTCCCTCGCGGCGCCATATTTTTTTTTTTGCTTCTCTGTTCATTTTGCTGCCGACACCAACTTGTTCTTTTCAAGTACAAATGTATTTTCATTAGCCGAAGCATTCATAAGGTCAAATACTCTGTGATCCTGACTAGAGTATAGATTTTTATCGTCGGAACCAGATTGATCTAATGTTTAATTTTTTTTGTACATATACATCATTTATTTTATTAGACCTAATCAACATGCACCCATGGGACCAGATTCTGTGGCCATGAATATCCGCTCCAGGAGACCTATTTTCCTCCTACACGCGATGTAGTCTGTACTGGGCTGCAATGTAAATGCATCCGCGTAAAATATGCAACGCTCAGGGATAGTGACGTAGAATAAAAAGTGAGAAAGACCACTTATGGTGGGCGGAATGGGAGGTGGATGGGTCCAACAAACACAGAACTTTCAACCAGGAGAAGGCTGTTCGAGACTCGTGTTTTGTTTTATAAGTTATGCGTTTTTTTATTGACATTTGTGACGTGTTTTCCATACTGATGTTAGGTGGTTTCCGTATGTATTTTACTTTGTATAAGTACTTATTCTAAGCCCAAACATGACGTTTTTCCTGAACCTAAGTAAGTTGTTTTTTTTGCCCCCTGCTGGTACTGCTTTTTAATACATGCATGTAGTAATCATGCCTCAGCAAGGCCGAACGTTACACTGACACGCTATCCTCTGGTAGACAGGCGGGTCTATTGCACGCTTTGGCGGAATATCGGGTTGCCTCACAGCAGGGAAAGTCTGAGGTGTGGAACTACTTTGATATTCAAGAGGACTTTGGGTTTTAGTAAATGTCTACAGTGCAAAAATCTGCTATGGTACAACATTTTGTGAGTCACAAAGATAGGTTTCACATTTGGGTTTTAATTAGGTTCGGGTTCGTCGGCCAAAACAGATTTTTTTTAATCACAAAAGTCTTTACACCTGACAATCGTACGCCACTTTTACGTATTTCAATTCTGACCTTATGGGACTGGACTAGAGACATCTTGTTTGCAATATGTACATACAACTTTGACAACCATACTATATAATTCAACACGTATCACCTTTCCAAGCTACATTAATGCAGCATTTAAAATTGACATAAATAAAAATGTTAACCAATGCTTTTATTCAGATTTATTAGCTGACATTACTTTGTCCTTCACCATTTTCTTTCCATTTAATAGAGTGCTGCAGGAACGAGTCCTAAAACTCGGAAATTAGTTAGCATTCTCGCACTTCCGATTTTTTTCTCAGTCTGTGGTTAACACAAGCTTTAGAGATTGTAAGGCTTTGTTCTACGACATAAAATACGTTAGTAAATATCCCACAAGCTTTTACATGTGTTAAAAAAGTTAGTTGCAAATAAATGGCAAATTGAGACTACTAGACAGGAAGATGTGAAGTCGTGCGACCGTGGTGTAGTTTGTTTATGGCCTAACGTTAACTTTTTACTTCTGGCGATTGCATTTCCGCTTCAAAAATCATAAAAGTGGTGTTCATTTGTGAAGATTATCTTGCTGAGCAAAACAGGTAAATGCCATATTTTCTGCAATAATCCAAAATCCAATGGAAAAATCCCATTGGCTTTTCGCTGAGGGAACTAGGGCGATGTCAAAACACTAGACAAACTACAGACCAGTCACATGAGATAATTACACACACTTTGCCATTGAAGCCACATCTAATCCAGAACAAGGTGGAATCTATAGATCTTGGTTTTCTCTGCCTTATAGATTTGCAGTGACACTCACACAGACACACACCCATCCAACATTATCAATCATCCCTTTGCTTTTTGCCTTTTTTAAAAAAAAATATATATATATAATTTAGTGTCTTTGTCTTCAAACTTTACAACCAACTGGACAAAAAGCCCCAACAAACATTCAAAGCAATGCAACAGGAAAAGACCACCTACACACTCGTACATACACACATGCGCAGACTCGTATCGCTGGCTTATGAACACACACACACTGATGAACATCATAATCCTCAAGGTAATGCAATAGAGCGTCACAGAATCCCAGTAAAGCAGCAGCGTTTAGTGCCACACACATGCAAAAACACACACCAGAAAACTAAAGAAACACAGATGATGGCGGGGTGAACAACATCAATTTGAGCAAACATATCAACCACACACACACTCACACACACACACACACACACACACACATCTCTGACTCACTCTGTGCTTTCATCCTCCGGCTGCCCACCATCCGAAGATGCTTCCGGAAGTTCCTGTGGGTAGAGGAATCAAAGCAGACGAGGGATAGCAGAGGACAGAGGAAGAACCAAAATGTAAAGAAGAGAAGGAGGAAAAGAGGGAGGGGTGGGCGGGAAATAACAAAGCAAAGGAAGACAAATAGGAGAGTTTAGTGTCAAGCAAGAGGTTAAAAAAAAAGAGCTAATTATAGGTAAATATACTCATTTCCTCGTCAATGTGAGTGGAAAATACTTGTCACAGGAGGAGTGTGGGTTTTAATGTACCACATTGCCAAAGTACCTCTTTTCATCCTTTTATAGTGTAGATTTATGAGACGCAGGAGATTCATTCATGTAACAACAGCCAAAAGGGAAACCCTTCTTTGGTATTTTGTAGGTTTTGATGCCTCTGCTCTAAGCAGAACCACATCAACGATGGTGCATCAGAGGGTTATTTAGCTGAACTGGTGTGTTTCGTTACTTTTGTTCCAGGCAGATGAGATGTTGCTTTGTTGATCTGTGTTGTGTGTCTCTGTGTGTTAAACACGGATGGAGTTTGGCCAAGAAGTCCATGCCTGATTGATGTTATTTCTATCTGAGGCTATAGCACCTGACCAATACTGGTCAACATATTTATAATATAACATATTTGAGACTGAAAATCAATGAAAATATATCAACCAATATCTTTTTTTTTAACAAAATGCATAACATAAATCGCTCTAAATTAGTTACCAAAGAATAGTGACTATGACTTGTATTAAGCGAGACGTAACGCTATAAATACGTCCAAGAAGATCCTGGAGATCCGGTTACATGTTAAAAATAAAGTAGGGGATTAATCAAAAACATTTTTTATATGTTCAAAATGTTCCATAAAGGGATATTTGTCAAGTATTTTATGCTCTTATATGCTGACTTGACTATGACTTGCACAAAACTGCATGGGATTATCATAAAGTGGGCATGTCTGTAAAGGGGAGACTCGTGGGTACCCATAGAACCAATTTTCACCCCTTTGAAAATAGCCATGACAGTTTTTCTTGCCAAAATTTAGCACAAGTTTGGAGCGTTATTTAACCTCCTTTGCGACAAACCAGTATGACATGGTTGGTACCAATGGAGTTCTTAGATTTTCTAGTTTCATATACCAGTATCTTCACCAGCTTTAAAACTGAGCCCGCTACAAAGTCCGAAAGATCGATTGCGTTAAATCGTTAAAAAAATTAGTGGCATTAAAATGAGTTTGCATTAACGTGTTATTATTGTATTAACTTTGACAGCCCTAAAATATAGTCATCAAATACTATTAAATGCCATTAAATTTAAAGGTGCTATTGATAACATTGATAACATTCGGATGTCACACTCTCCCTCCCCTGTGCCGTTCCATTCACTTTATAACAAGTGGTTGCCAGTTCGTTGCACAAACTGCATATTTTATGGTCGAGTGGAGTGAGACTCAGACAGACAAACGTCAGATATCTTAAACATTATGATTCATTTTGGGATGATTAATTCGCAATCATAATTTCATTTGGGAAAAGCCATACTTTAATTCGTCACCTTTCTAAAAGCTCTGTGGATACTTTTTTATTATTATTTGTCTACATAAAAATGTTATCAATAAGACCTTTTAAAGTTTAATCTAAAACACTTATTTTAACAGATGCTAACTCGGACGTCTTTTCTGTTCTGTGCTGTAATCAGATGCTCCAACAATCACGCAAAATCCACAAGCCTCTGCTCCATAAAATAAATGTCACTTTTAATTCACCTCCATTATAATTCTCCATTAAATCCTGCGTACACAGAGCCGATGGTGAGCCGCCACCCTGCATATCTCTTGCTAGCTTGGTACACCTACATGCTTTCCATGTATTTCTTGAGCACTTTTATATCCGGACTGTAGAGGTCTGACAGAAGTGGTACACTTTTGTTATTTTTTTCCCCCAAAGCCTGTGTCATAACCAATTTCACACCAGTGCTTTGAGACTGAATAACATTTCACCTAGGCTTCCTTAATCTTCCGTAGAGTGCGACTGCCGGCCGTGAACAACCCAAACATACAACAACCGTACCTCCACTGTCAGTGGAAATAATGCTGCAATAATGGCGGCGTTGCTTGAGAACACAAAACATAAATCGCCTGGAGGATTTGTCTGTACACAATGGTATATCTGTGAAGATATCGGCCGGTCAGGTTCTATTTGAGTCCGTTACTGGATCAAACACAACAAATTTAACATCTTTGTTCTGAAAGAACCTGGATGCACAAAGCCGGCTTTTTTTAATCCTCATTATTCAAGTGTAGTTATAAAGAATCTACAGTGCTGTATCTCATTGAGGCTAATCACGGGCTAATGATGCTCTACAATGAAAAACATTCTTCTGACATCTTTATTCATCAGAAGAGTCACAGGTGCAGAACTGTGGTGTCAGCCTGTTAGAGCTACATTGTGATTATTATACACTGACTGACTATATAAAGATAAAATGTATACTAGGGCTGTCAATCGATGCAGATATTTAATCGCATGATTATCCATGATTAATCGCGATTAATCGCACATTTTTTTATCCGTTCGAAATGTACCTTAAAGGGAGATTTGTCAAGTATTTATTATTCTTATCAATATGGGAGTGGGCAAATATGTTTTAAACAAGTGTATGTATATATTTATTATTGGAAATCAATTAACAACACATTTAGCATAAAAAAATATGCTCAAATCCAAATTTGACGCAACTTTGGAGCGTTATTTAACCTCCTTCGCGATAAGCTAGTATGACATTGATTGTGTTAATGCGTTAAAGAAAGTAGTGGCGTTAAAAAAAAAAAATTGCGTTAATGAGTTTTTATTGTCTTAACTTTGACAGCCATACACATTTGCCAAAGAGTAAAACATATCATTTCTTTTTTGTACCCTATATTTTGGAAACATGGTTGTCATCACACTTGGTCCGTTTCTGTCATTCCTGTTGCTTTTCACTCTCTAATGACAGAATACGTCAAACTATCAAATAAAAGGTTGTGTCATAGCTGACTAGCTATAGGCTACAAGGTAGTTTCTCTTTTGTTTTCAATTTGCGAGGTTTCGCTTCTCGTATTGGCCTCTTAAACGTCGACGAGGGCTTTTATGTCTCCTAGCAACAATAAAACCTTCTGACGACACTATACAGTATATTTGTAGTCTATAAGTAATCAAATAAAGAGGCTTTGCATTACCATGTTCCAATTGAAATCCATTTAGTGTGTTTAATAACAACAAAGCAATGGGGTTTGCAGAGTCTTCTCTGTGACTTCCTGCCTGATCCTGACATGATGTTCTATGCAAGAGCCCCAGATAAACATCCTTTTATCTTTCTGCCTCCCTCCCATGTCGCATCTACACACAGTTTCAGTACGACACTCATGATTAATGATCTCAGCATGTGGTTTGTGTGTGTGTGTGTGTGTGTGTGTGTGTGTGTGTGTGTGTGTGTGTGTGTGTGTGTGTGTGTGTGTGTGTGTGTGTGTGTGTGTGTGTGTCCGTGTTTATCTGGTGGTGGAGAAGCACATAAAAATAGAAGCAACATAAAAGGAAAGTCTTTGTCCTTGGTTTACCTCCATAAAAATGGCGTTAAAAAACGGATAACTTGCAACATCGGACAAGATTCACTGCTAATTTTATGAGCAACACAAAATGACATCATGCCAGAACTTAGCGATGTCGCTTATCTATAATTAGTACGGTTACTTTGTACTTTGAGAAAGCGATCTTAAACCCAGTAATACACCGAGTCACCCTGAATGTCCTGTTCTTAAACCTCAGCTGCCCGCAAAGGAGAGGTGTGGACACAGTTAATGAGATTTAGTCAGAAAGAGAGGAAATGTGAGCGAAACCATGGCCACCTCCACTTCCAACTAAAGACAATCTGACAGGTTCTCCCTCCTCTCTTCTTCTGAGTCTCCATAACTTGTTTACATCTATTTTCCCATTAATGTGTTCCATATTTTCCCCTATGTTTCGCTTTAATTGGATGCTTTACTGCCTACTCCTGTTCAATATTCTCAATATCTTTATTTGAACAAAAATGATGATCACACCTGCATTATTTCACACATTGATTTTGTTCCTTTGCTGCCTAACAAGTGATAATTCATTCATCTTTTCTCTCCTCTTTACTTCTTGCCTGTAGGGTTTCTCTAAATATTAGCATCAAAATATACTTTCTCTACACCACATACAAATGCAGAATGACCTGTTTCAGAATAATATGTATTGAATCATTGGATTATGATCGTTGATGCATTAATGTGTAAGCATTGCAGCAGGTTTCGCACTTGACAAAATCAAAAAAAGACTCGACTTGGAGTTTTAACACCAGCGACTCGTGACTTCACTTGGACTTGCGCCTTTTGACTTAAAGATACTTGATACCTTCCCCCAAGCCCAAAGATTAAAAAGTATGTTATTTAAAAAGTGTTCCACAAATCAATTAATTTCCTTAACCAACTAACGTTAACGCCATTCAATCCCAGCAAGTCGATACTTAATTTAATTCCCCAGGTCTACTTTGTTTAAACCGATCCGACAGCATCCAATCAAGTTGCAGGAGAGAACCATGAAAAACTAACGTTACGTTACTGAGCGCCAGAGGGAAAAAATTATACTACAGATGAACTAAATTCAACCAACTAAAGCAAACAAGCTTAAGGAGCTGACTTTTCATGTCCATCCGCTAGAATCCACACTGCCCATCTGCAGTAATTAAAGGTGCAGTGTGTAGGATCTGGAGGCATCTAGCGGTGAGGTTGCAGATTGCAACCAAACATCTTATTGAACTTCTCCCGTGTGCCCAGCGTGTTGGAGAGCTACGGTGGCCGATGTGAAAACGCAAATGGCCCTCTATAGAGCCATTTGGAGCAAAGCCAGTGCGTAGAGAGTGTGAGTACGTGGGAAGTGAGTGGTGAAGCAAGAGAGAGAGAGTGCGGCGGAGTCGGGAGTGAGTAACGTTATCGACTCCGGCCCAAGCAGGAAAAGTTAACAGAGTTTGGTTTGTCCGTTCTGGGCTACTGTAGAAACATGGCAGTGCAACATGACGGACTCCGTAAAGAGGACCCTCTCCCCATGTTAATTTAAACGGCTCATTGTAAGGTAACGAAAACACAACGATTCTTATTATCAGGTGATTATACGCTAAAGAAAACACATTTATTAATATTATATTCCATTTCTGCCCCTAAATGTTACACACTGGTAATTTTAAGCAAAGTCATACTTCAGAAAATCTTAAAAAGAAAAAAAGAACCAGCTTGTTTAGAGATGGTAATGCATGATGAAAAGGAAAGTGAACACCTCACATCAAAGGGTACAGGAGGGTAAGATCTACTTTCCTATGATGAAAAGCACTCTTGAGATTGCAGGGGCTGATTAAGATCAATGCTGAAATTGCTCTCTTACACTTTCTTCGTGCTTTGCTGTTGTTTGTTTCTGTTGGTTAAAATTGTCGTCTATGTGGGGATGAGGATCTTGCATTTGACAGGAGCAAACTGCTACTGTATGAAAGTAATCATTTCCGCTCTGCTTTGTGGCTTAGGCCATATCTACACTAATGCAGATAGATTCAAAAACGCTGTTTACGTGTCAAAGGTTGTTCCCTCCACACTGGTGTTTTTTTTTATTGCTTTCTTAAAGTTTGCCATCCAGATGGAAATTAAAAGATACACAAATGCTCCAATTTTGAGCCAGCAGCTCTCCACCATATCTGCTGTTTTTCAAAGGGTTGTTAGTTACAGAGAAATAAGGCTGAAGAATAAAGTGTTCCACTAAGTCAGGAATACAACGCATACTGCAAGAAATGTCAGGTCTCATGAGTCATTTTCCCTTTATTCACTTTGAGCTGGTTTTCCTGTTTGATCTGTTTGCAGTGGTCAAATAGTGAGAGTAAAAAGAACTTGAAATAAATAAACATGCATTTTAAAATCGGACTGCCCCAGAGTGGACATGGCCTTAGTGTGATAAGTTAATCTTTTCAAGTGATGGTTTCAGGTGGATGCAGGATTATGTTTCCAAGTTTTTTTCTAGTGCAAGGAGGTGAAGTGTTCCTAAAACTTAGTTCTGCTATTCTTTCCACTCATTTTCAAATCACTCATTTTGATGAAACAACACTCAGCGCTGGCACTGCAGATGGATGACACTGAGATGTCAAAGGAATTGAGATGTACTGCATGGTGTCACATTCACCATCTGCCCCTGCGTGACGGAGCGTCTGGGCCCTCGAGTGGGACGTATCCCAAACTTGTTACTGATGTCTTTACTCCTGCAAGTGTTACAGAATCTCACTCTGTATGTTTTTACTTTTAGGGAAATACAAATTCACCCTGTTTTGTTAGGGTTAGTACAGAAATATTTGCGGCAGAATGCATTTTGCTTACGGCTGCACGATTATGGCCAAAATGATAATCACAATTATTTTGATCAATATTGAGATAACAATTATTATCATGATTATTCATACATTTTAGGAACAAAATATTTGTATTTCATCTCCATGTTGTGCTACTAAATGTTATCCTTTTACTTTGTTATTGTCATCTATAGTGGTTATTTGCATAAAAGACTCAAAATTCAACTGATTAGGAAATAAATTATTGTATTTTTATTTTAACTATTTCTTTGATTAAAAAGAATCTTGGCATTAGTAGTTCTAATTATATGTTATTAAGCTGTTTAGAGCTAGTTTTAGGAAGTTAAACCGGTCATAATTCCCTCTCTAAGTTGCATTTTATGTTGCTGTGAAAACATCTCCTTCAAACAACTGGATTTATTCAAGTTTCTGACCAAAAACTACATTTTACAAGTTTATACTTGAATGCGTCATGATAGCGTTTTAATTTACCATCGCCCAATACTCACTTTTACCGAGTAGAGCTTGAACGCACCATAATGTGCTCCGTGCTGTCGGCAGACAAGCCGGTCACTGTGATCACTCTGAGCAGCATCATGAGAATGAATTACAACATAATAAGTGTCTGATTAAGTTGGTCGTTCCAAATGTTTTAAGGTTGTTCCTCCACGGCTTATTTTGGACTTGCAGTTGTGACAAATTGCAGCTTTATGTCTTCTTCACTCACACTGGAGAACTTCCACACCAACGATATCTGTGTGTGAGAAATTACTGACTGTGTGCCGACGTAAAATCATCATGTGGCGGCTGCACATGTGTGGCAAAAAAATTGGATATATGAATCTGAGACAGCTGAAAATCGGCTGGTGATTCACGGCGCAGCTCTAGCTGCTAGTTTAGTAAGTGCTTGATTTATGCAGCAGAGTTTTCTACATGTATGAGTGGAGCAAGCATTTTAAACATCAAAATCGCAGCCAATC
>CAKAOI010027834.1:0-28764 GCA_916701655.1 Sebastiscus albofasciatus
ACAACTGCCGCTCACTGGATCTGTTCTCTTGTTCGGACCGTTCTCTGTAAACCCTAGAGATGGTTGTGCGTGAAAATCACAGTAGATCAGCAGTTTTTGAAATACTCAGACCAGCCCGTCTGGCACCAACAACCATGCCACGTTCAAAGCCACTTAAATCCCCTTTCTTCCCCATTCTGATGCTCGGTTTGAACTTCAGCAAGTCGTCTTCACCACGTCTAGATGACGTAATGCATTGAGTTACTGCCATGTGATTGGCTGATTAGCTATTTGTGTTAACAAGCAATTGAGTGTGCCTAATAAAGTGGCCGGTGAGTGTATAACAATAATGATGGCTTAGTTCCAATAAGTGTCCCAGTAAGCCATGACAGTGATCCAGCATGCACAAAACCAGGAGAAGTAGAATGCAGCCACTGAATTCACCTGCCATGTCAAGATGTCTGCTGTGGTAAAAAGGTCTTACTGTGCATGCTGGCTCACTGTCACACTGTCACGGCTAACTTGTACAGAACAGACTCATCATTACATTAATATTATTATTAACACCTGTGTTGTTCCAACTATGACAAGTCAACATGTCTGTTTGTAAAAGGCCTACACCAGCACCCTGGAACTGTTTTCCATTTGTGATAAACCAGTTTGAATCAACAGCAGCTCGGACCGGTAACCATACTTGCCAAACTTTGAGAGCTCAAAAATAGGGACGATTTAAGAAACCAAAGTGCTCCCCTTTTTTCCCTGCATTTTGGTGACTTTTTAAAGAATGAAAATTGTAAAATAATTATAACTATAAAGTACACCGCAACAACAGTTTTTATATTAAATACTTTTACTTCTCCGTCTCTCGCTCACTGAAGGTCCTTTCAGACACAACGTGAAACCGGCACCACTGCGCTCTGAAACCCGTTATTTCCAACGGATCGCGCCGCACCACAACAGCCTTTTGCTGCATCAAGCAAAGCCCAACTTTTGGGTGCCGCATGTATAGCTGTATTGTTGTCCAGGAGGTAACAGTAGATGCTGTACAGAGCCAGAAACGGGTTGAGATAACGAAAAGGAAAAACAAAGGTATGAACGTTTGTCATAAATCAGGAGAAATACGGAAGTGTGACCCTGGAAGGAAACCGGGAGAGGGCGATGAAAAACGGTATGTAAGTGCCGGTAACGTTGTGATCAATACAATCATGTGATGCGGAGAATACGTATTTTGCTTGAGCATATTCCAGTATGAACACTCTTCTGGTAATGGCATACTTAATAGTTAATTTAGTAGGCAGTATGCAGTACATACTGAATGAGTATGCAGTACGTTAGTATGTGATTTCAAACACAACCTATGTCCATCTGATGTCACTGGTTGACTTATTGTGACCGATTTGTGTTGAATGTGGATGCTTGGACTTTAATAATGACACACCGGTGTATGTATCACCCTCGTCCTCGGTGACCTAGGTTTGTTTTACATTTGATGTCTTTCACCATGGTGTCTCTAACGAAACCCTTTTGACTCGAGCATGTTTATCGACAGGGTAGCAAATCCTTGTTCACAACAGGTGCTGAAGATTTTCCCAGTAGTAGTGTGTGCAGCCACACAATGCAGACTTCACTATGTGATGCCTTGACCCTTGACCTTCCTTGCAGAGGGACATTTTCTCCAGCGTGGATCAATAATCCTTCAGTTGTCTCCGAACTGATTGACACAGTGTGTGTTGTTCTATAAAAGGAATGTGCGTAATCAGTGTTGCCATCAGCAGAAATGTGACCTTCAGTTTAATCTGCGATGTAGTTTCGAGAAATGTTACTGGGACGTCCCACCCCGTTATCTAACATGTTGATATCTCTCAGCTCTGCTGCGGTCTTGATATCTTTGGCGTGTTTTTTCACTGTGTGAAGACAGTAACTTGATCTGTTTTTGTCCCGGTCCCAGCGTTGGATGTTGCTGATGTGTCTGAGCGCTGCAGTGGGAACATTTTCTGGGTCCCTGAGATGAGGATGGAGGAAGGAAGTATACGCATACGGCCACTTTTCCTGGCATCAATAATGTTTCATTCTTATCATTGATTTATTAGTCTTTTCATCCTATTCACCAGTTTGATAAGTAACATTAGTTTTAGTTCAGCACGCCATGTAATCACGCTGGCAGTGGATGTGCATGACACATCCTGTTATTTTCCTCTCAGCTGCTGGGATTCACAGAGACGTGACTAATTTGATCTTAAGTTGCCTCAGATGATAGAGGCACACACACACACACACACACACACACACACACACACACATATATACACTCGCAGAAGTGCTGCAAGAGATGTAATAATATTAGCACCATGTTTACAGCAGTCATTAATTCACCAACACTTCACTACTGCATGTAATCTGCTTCTTCTGAACGCTAATCCACTAACACAGGAAGTACTGAGGGCTCTTTGTTCCCCCGTATCAGTGATCATTTTTGCTGTACACGATGAGGCTTATATGCTTTCAGTTTGTTTTATTAGACTCAAGGAGAAACTGTGTGTGTGTGTGTGTGTGTGTGGGTGTGGGTGTGGGTGTGGGTGTTGAACGTGTACATATGTGGACGTGTGTAAACTGTCTTCCTCTCATGGAAGTCTCATTGATGTTTCAAGACAACAGAGACTTGGCTTACTGGGCAGCTTGAGGAGAATATGTGCAGGTGGGAGTGTGAATGCTGCAGCTTTGTTGTTGTGCTGCAGAGTGGAAGTCTCTCATTCATGCGCCGGTCAGCTTCACTAGAAACGACAACACACTGCACATGCACACATGTACCGGTAGACAACACAAAACAAGGCCATTTTCTAACGATCAATCAATCACATGTTGCCGTACCTTGAAGGCCACCATCGCACCGCCTCCACACCGCTTTTTACCTCCGCCCCCACCCCTCCGAGCAGCCATTCAGCACCCATAGAAGGGAGCTAGTGTAATTAGCTTGAACCAATCACGCTGAAGGCATGAGGGCAGGATTAGTCATTAACGGAGGGGCTTAGCTGTCAGCTGTCAGCCACGCAGGAATGCTGCTAAGTCTCTGCTTCAGCCCCGTCCTCCCTGCACACCAAGAAAATAATAATTCTGGGAGCAAAACAGTTCTTAAAATACAGCGGCACTGTGTGCTGTTCTGTTAATAGCCAGAGCCGCGGGTGGATGGATCAGACACCAGCTGTAAATGAACATGATATTACTGTAGTTATTGCAGAGAAACTGACCTCTAAACAGTCTGTGTTGGCACCAATTAACCAAGTTTTCATAGTCCCAAATGTCCGACTCTAATGTGTAATGTTTAGCGGTGTTTGTTTTGGCCCTGCGCTCGGAGAAAAACCCGATGGCGGCGAGTTTCAACACAGAGAGCCTTTGTTCGGCAAAGACCACTCGAAATGAGTAATAAGAGAGAGATTTGGCAATGTCGGTTCCATTAAAGAAATTGAATTTTCCTTCTGTGCGTCGTCGATATTCCCCCCCCTCCCCAAACCTGTCCGCGACTAAACAGAACAAATTGATGCTGTCAGGGCGCTGGCAGGTCGTTTGACTTGTGCAGCCAGAATTCATTTATCGGGGCCCCGTCCCGCTCTGTCTTCTCTCCCATAGGAGTGGACGCAGAATCCATCACATCCTGTTCTTCCTTTTTATTGGACAGTTTTGTGAGTAAACAGATTGCGGTGCTGCTCTGTCATCGCGTCCCACGAGTCTGGCCGTCTGTCTCGCACTTTGATGGTGGAGCTCACAGGCGCTGGCTCACGACCGACTGCCGTGTGGCTCTTAGAGAAGTGATGCATCTGAGGCCAGGTCTGTTGGCACAAAATGGAGAGAAAGAGGAGGTCAGGAGGAGGAGGACGAGGGGTGGGAGTGCAGCGTCCACACTGGACAGACTGCTGGGGGTCTGGGAATCACTCCTGCTGTGGGGATCTGTGGCCTTTGACCCCCCACTGAGGAGAGAAATGTAGGAGCCTTTGCATAGCCTGCACATGTGCACACACGTATATGCAGTTTTTTTAAACAAAGAAAACTTCTTTCCCTTCTTTCACTATAGACTTATTCAGTCTCTCTCGTCAAACTCTCAAGCCAGAGTATATATACCAATAGAAAGACAAACGAAGACGGTTCTGATGATTTATTTTGTGTCTGTCGAGTTTGAATGAAGTGTGTTTTACGACGATCAGCGAGGTAAAATGACTGTTTCCGTCAATGGAGTCTGGTGGCTTTGAGGAACGCATAAAACGGGCTGTTTCTTTTCACACCTAACTTGGTGAATTAAGGGGTTTATTTTGACCAAACCAGGGTTGGTGATTGCTGGAACAGTGGAAAGATTTACAAAAGATGGTTTGTTGATGATTTCATTTTGGTCCCGTCATGTTTGAATGTGTTTTACGACGATCAGTGAGGTAAAATGACTGTTCTCTGCTCGGAGTCTGGTGGTTTTTGAGGAGAGCTTATTAATTGTGTGTGTTGTATGTTAATACATTATAATAATTGTCCAAATGTCTGTTTGATTTTATTTATTATAAATTCACTTCTGTGTGTTTCTCATAGCATTCCACTGGAAAAAGGGTAAAAAATCAGCGTGTCCACCCGGGTGTCACGTTTCCATCACTGCCGATCAGAGCTGGAGCAGATAAATACCCGTGCCTACTGCAGAGTGATTTGTCCCGGGAATGAATGCCGATTGTAACCTTTCCCACTTCAGTCAAAAGCCAGATGTTAGTGGGTGTTAGTGGGGTTTTTACTCCAGTGGGAAAAGGAGCTTTAGTCTGTGTTTCACCCTCTCAACCACACACTCCTTTTCTCTCTGTGTTTCTCAGAGGAAAAGCCTGGTGATCACACCAGCATTTAAAACAGTGAAATTTGCCAACTGACCATTAGCAAGCTTGTTAACTTGGAGAGCTTTATTTTTCATCTGCAGCTACTTTTTATTGAACCAATTGGTATTTGATGGTGAACATGCCGGGGGGAAGTAAACAGAAGAGTAGAGAGAAAATAGAGAGAGGTCCCTAGAGCTATTGTGATGAGGGATGTCTCAAGAACCGATACCAAAGAGTATAGAAGCAAAGAAACAAAACTTGTTTTGCCGCTGCCGCCATTTTTAACTGAAAACACGTATTATATTTATAATATTTTTATTGTTCAACACAAGCCATTTTGGCAGAGACATTGAATATGACAATAGAATAGAAATCATTTTGTTTTACTTTTGTAGGGCACTTTGTAAGCGGACATTTTACTCGCGTCCGGTAGTCGCATTCAGTCCAAAACAGCGGAAGCGTAGCTGATGTTGCAATGGAACGAACAATTGACTTTCACTTCTTGGCAATATACGTTCATCGCCGATACTTCGGTACCAAGTCGATGCCAAAATTCGGAAAAGAAAATGTGATGGCACTCGTTTTTCTACATTACCGCAGTTACCAAGTCCCGTCAGGGCTCGAGACTAACAGCCCCCCCGTCGTCCCGGGAATGATAGAAAATGTCCCTGATAATGCTACTCTGTGAACAACAAATCTGTGTTGAAATCGGCAAGATGAGAGCTAGTAACGTAAGCTGTTAGCCAGTTAGCTGTAGTGAGTAGTCACCACATCACCACGCTTCAAGAACCAAATAATTTGCAGAGGTACGGATTAGTTTCTCTGTGACCGGACCATTAGGAGCTGTGTGTGCCCGGGCTGAACTGATCTGATGACTACACAGAGAAAGGACAGTAAACACGCACCAGGGGACACTGAGACGCTGAGACAAAGCATGCCCAGGTGCTGCAGGGGACACAGGTGGCGCCGCCGCCGCCGCCGCCTCAAGCTGCTTGTTACACAAATCATATCATGCACGCTGACAGTAAGCAGCATATGCGAAAACACGCTCTCCGATTCTGTGTCTTGCAAGTGTGCATCTTCACACGGGCAGCTGTATGCTCCCGTGCTGCTCAGACCTGCTGATATTTGAGATGCAGACATTTTTTAAATACTCCAGGAATGTCTCCATATGCTTTTAAAGAGAGGGCGAAAAAAAGGAGATGTCTGGCCTGTCCGTGTTTGCTTTCACACTCCCGACTCCGAGTTTAGCCCCAAATAGAAGCCCGAACCCCCGTGATCCATTGGGTGCCTATAAAATAACCATGGCCGCGTTGTGTCCCAGATATGAATTGTTTGATTCCCTCGCTCTAGTTAAGCTCACTCACTGGCACTGCAGAATCTGCGGCCCAGTACGACAGACTGGTTTTTGGGCCAATGACAGCATCCCCCTCCATATGCACATGAGACTGCAGGCTTCCCCCGTCCTCGAAATCCGCCCTCTTCCCTCGCTCATTAACATTTCAAGAGGAAAAATGTGATTGGAGAGAAAGTGAAAACCCCCCTCTTTTTTTTTTTTACTCACAAAGAGGACATGAAAAACAGCTAGAGCTATTTGAAAAGGTATTATGTAAAAAACGGATCATTTCGCCACAACAACTCTCCATCAGCTCTCAATTGCAGCTTGTTTTCTACACGATTTAAAAACATTTTGTTGCTCTAATCTGGTAAAAGTGCAGCCTTGAAGCTTCTTTGTCTGCAGCATCCGAGCAGCAGCAGCAGCAGCAGTGTCTATTAGACCAGTTATTCTCCGCTGAGCTGCTGGAGGTTTAACAGGAGCAGGGTGTATTTCCGCACACACAAGCTGACATTTTAGCCGAGCGCTATCAGCTCGAGACCAAAAGGTTAATTGCTCGCGTCTCCGTCAGGTTTTGCGAGCCTCGCCCGGATCCTCTGATCCGTGAAATGAAAGTAGCTGTCGTCATCCTGACGAGAGCGAAGATGCTGACTCACATTCTCTGATTTTTTTTTTCGGTGCTTTCTCCACTCCCAAACCCCTGGCCGTGTTTTGCTGACCCGTGTATGTGTGCGTTGCATTCGTGAGTGAAGTCAATACTCCAATTCCATTAACATTTTTTTTTTTCTCCCCCAAACTCACTATTGAATCTGACTGAATATCAAGTCTATTTAAACACCGCGCCTCTCTGAACTACAGCACAAGGCTGGAGCTGGTTGCTAAGGGAAGTGAGGAGCAGTGTGTGTGATTGTAAGCATCTTGTGTTCATGTTGATACATGTGTGTTTGTCAGTCTCTGCTTGTGAAGAGTGATGGGTGGTGGTGGTGGTGGGGGGTTTGGCATGTGAAATGCCACAAATGTGATGATGGGGGGGTATGGGGGGAAGGGTGAATGTGGTCTGACACCCAGTGAGGTGGAAATGTAGGTTAATCTGGTCATATGGACATCATGATCAGCATCATACCTCCCGGAGCAGAGGGGAGGGGAGGGGGGCAGTGGGGCGTTGGCAGGGAGAAAGAATGGCCGAAGAGGTTTGGTGCATGATTATCAGAAGGATGCAGCGGAGGAAAAGGGCAGGGAGTGTTTGCCGTGTGCGGCGAGAGAAGAGAGGGCTGGAGAGGGGGGGGAAACAGAAGTGAGAGATGAAGGAGGAGGTCAGCGGAGGAAGATGAGAGGACAAAAGAACAGAGGGAGCAGAGTGGATTGATGCATTGGCTCGGAGGCGGTGTGTGTGCTTCCCCCCCACCCACCTCCACCCTCCCCTCTAACCCCGCGGTCCATCTTCAAACACTCCTCTGCGTGACCGCCTCATCGGCTGAGTGCGGTGTCGCCATGGCCACGGATGCAGCTCTCCGTCAGTCACCATGCGACCACCTCTCCTCTCCGCCGCCACCCCCAAACCAAAACCCCATCACCATCACACTTCCTTTAAACCTGCTCTCACCTAATTCAATTACACAATCACATTATGTAACGTAGTTAAGGGGGGAACACACGTGCGCACGCTCCGAGGTGTGACATCGATGCGGTCGCCATCTGTGACAGAAGATACTACAGAGACCTTTTTAAATTAAAAACAGAATCATGATTTGAGCATCACTGCTGTGATAGTGTCACCATGGGAGTCGTACATTTCTTCTCGTTTTATTTGTGTCTGAAGCCTTTTTAATGAAATGCGTTCACCTTTTTAGATTAGATCAGCGCGTGCTCAGGTCTGACTAACGCTTCCACATGTATCTGACAAGCTTTTACTTAGCACAACTCACACCGAGGCAACATTTAACTTAAAAAGGAATTAAAAGACACATTTAAACCAGAAAGTCATATAAGAGAAATGATTTGAAGGGATATTAAAGTGGCAGTTGGCAGAATGTTTTTGGCATCATTGGACAACAATTCCACATTAACTTTTCAGCATATTGTAATTCAAGTGTTTGGAGAGATAACTAGACTTCTGCCCCTCCTCATGGCTCCGTCTTTGACCAATCACAGGTCATTTCAGAGATAGAGAGCGTTCCTATTGATGTTTCTGAAAACATTTTACGCGAGAAATAGTCATTACAGTAACAGAATATTGAGTCATATTTGATCAGCGCTGCCTAGTTTGACGGTTTGATCAGTTTGCGAGTGATTGACAGCTGTCTCCGTTGAATGAACAGTCAATAGGAACGCTCTCTCTCTGAAATGACCTGTGATTGGTTAAAGTCTCCCGTCACGGGCTAGATTTTTTTAAAAGCCTGATAACAGAGCCATGAGGAGGTGCAGAAGTCTAGTTATCTCTCAGAACACTTGAATTACAATATGCTGAAAGGTTATTGTGGAATTTTTGCCCAAAGACGCCAAAAACATTCTGCCTACTGCTGCTTTAACTTTCAACTGTTGACAGTTGGCGCTGACACGTTGTACGACTTAGTTCATTTCAAGCATACTGAACCCTTAAGAGGCTTGGCGGGTTTCATATTGTACCAGCAGGCCAGTGAGATATATCTAGGGGGCTAAGCCAATCAGTGATTTATGTACAGTACAAGCATTAAGATTTTCTATTCTGTGACAAACTAGAAGCCAGCGTGGAGCCAGGTCTGGAGAGCTGATGTAATGTACTTTCTTTGTCTCTGTCAACATCCTGGCAGCAGCAGCAGCAGCAGCAGCAGTAGTGTTGTGAATAAGCAGCAGTTTCTGAATCAGCTGCAGCGAGATAGAATGATGCTTCTGTGTAGTATGTATGTGAGTCCGGCTGTGTGCACCCTGCTGCACAGACACTACTAATGTGTCAAAGTGCAGTGTGGAGATGCTGCAGAGCGGGTTGCCATGTGTGAACGGAGAGAGAAAGAAACCCCCCCCCCCACGCTCCTCTCCTCATGGCCAGATGCATTTGATGGAGACTCCCACCCACTCACCCAGCAGCCCCTGCTTCCCTGGTACTCCCTCCCCAACCCGAGAGAGACACCTAGGGGACTCAGGGTGCAACTACAGCCTCTCATCCCCTCTGCTGCCCTCACCCCGACCTGCGCTTCCTTTACACACAGAATAATTTATGGCGCGAGGCATTTTCTAGTGATTGTACAAGCCCAGTGGGACAGGAGGAGGGAGGGGAGGGAGAGGAAAAGGGGAAACAGAGAGTAGTATTCCCAACATGGTTATAAGCTGTGTTCCACGCAGCAGAGCATAATCGTATAGGGCTCCATTAGCGAGCCAATTCTCATCAGTTCTTTTCCCTTCCCATACTCCATTAGACCCATGAGTTGAATTAATCGCACATTTCCATGTCGGGTGTGCCTACACACACTACAGGCTGCATAATGCATTCTAATGTGTGGATTCTATACCGCACTGGCCTGTAGTCTGAAACTCATTTATCACCTCCGTGCAGACAGGCTGCTGCTGCTGCTGCTGTAAAACTGTTCTGCATTCAACAGTACATCTCTCTCCCTCTCTCTCTTGCCCTCTATCTCTCACTCCATCCATCCCTCATACACACCTCCCGCCCCCCTCGGGCCCCTTTTCTTTTTTTAATTACCTGTCACAGACCCCGGGTCTGGATCCCCCTGCCTCCCAGCTCTCTGCCACATCTCATTCACCTCAGACTAGCTAGGAATCTGCCTCTGAGAGTAAAGTGAGGAGAGATTCACTATCAGGCAAGACGTCGAGAGAGGACTGCCAGTGCATTGTGGGAAGGATTCATATCCCACAGATATGAATGAATGATGTAAAAAGTTGAGTTTCTTCATTGTTAATTGTTGCTGTGAGAGCGTCATAAGCTGATAATATCCATTATGGGATCACAGATCAGATAGACCTGTTATCTGCTGGTATCGATCAGTGGTACAAGAAATTGCAGTACAGAATGCCAACTATATGTTTTAAATAAAATACTATTTATTTGGACTTAAACACGATAATGATGCGTTAACACAGATTTGTTTTAACGGCACTCATTTCTTTAAGGCATCGACGCAACTTGCGGTTTTTAAGCTTGTCGCGAAGGAGGTTAAATAACACTTCAAACTTGCGCTAAATATTGGCGAGGAAAAACTGTCACGGCCATTTTCAAAGGGGTCCCTTGACCTCTGACCTCAAGATATGTGAATGAAAATGGGTCCTATGGGTACCCACGAGTCTCCCCTTTACAGACATGCCCACTTTATGATAATCACATGCAGTTTGGGGCAAGTCATAGTCAAGTCAGCACACTGACACACTGACAGCTGTTGTTGCCTGTTGGGCTGCAGTTTGCCATTTTATGATTTGAGCATATTTTTATGCTAAATGCAGTACCTGTGAGGGTTTCTGGACAATATTTGTCATTGTTTTGTGTTATTAATTGGTTTCCAATAATAAATATATACATATATTTGCATAAAGCAGCATATTTACCCACTCCCATGTTGACAAATCTCCCTTTAAGGTATATTTTGAACAGATAAAAAATGTGCGATCAATCGTGATTCAATTTGTGAGTCTTTTCTTATTTTTGATATATTTTCATTGTTTATTAGTAATCATACTTGAATTAGATTTTCAGTGAAGTTTACTGTTTGGAATAAACTGATATATTTGCTGTTAGTTTTGTGTTTTTGACAAGTCTATGGTAGAAGTTTACAGGATTTCTAAATGTCAGTATGGCATGCCGCCGCATGTGTTTTATGTTAAAGGAAGAACTGAAAGAAGAAAGAAAGATCCAGTCATTTTGACACATCTTGTTGTCTATCCTATTTTCAATTCCACAGAAATTCAGTGTCAACCAGGCACTAAAATACTAGAAATGCCTCGACCAGCATTTATTGTCTGCAGCCTCTTAAACTTCCCGTTATAGTGATTAAACAACAAACAACAACCCAAAATCAGATATGTCTGTAAAACACGTGTTTCAAAGACAATAAAAACAAGAACTGTGTTGTTGAAAGATCTTAGTTAAATTACAACACGTGTTGCAAAATGTTCAGGGAAGTGTTGAAGCTGATAATAGACGCTAGCACGCTCCTTTTCATAAGTATGATTTATAATAATCCTTTATTTATCTCACCCCTAACGGTTATCTTATTTCTGCTACATCCCTTTCTGTCATCCTTCCTCTCGCTGTTTCTGTTTGTAGCTGCAACAACTTTTGCTAATACACTGTTGTGCAAAAAACAAAAAACTCATTAATAGAGGTGAAAGATGAGAGCTGGACATTGCACAGTGGTGTTATCTTTCCTCTGTGCTCTGGTGTGTTGAGTGTGGCGGCCAGGTTAAATATAGAGCCCGACCCGGTTTGTCTGTCAACACGTCTGTCAGTGCCCAGTTTGACTCAAACACACAGAACACACGCTCTGATAGAGGAAGCTCTGACTTTTCAGTGCCATTTCCTGTTGTGTCAGATGAGTTTGTGTGTGTGTGTGTGTGTGTGTGTGTGTGTGTGTGTGTGTGTGTACCGCGCTGCGTGTTTGTGAGGTAGAACAGCTTCGGTTCCCCCCCTTCGCTTCTGTCACAGTCGATATCAAATTCCCCTCCTACCTTCAGCTTGGACCGCTACACAGCCAAGAAGGACGAGGGAAGAAATAATAGAGCTTGTGTGTATGTGTGTGTGCTGGAAGGAGGTGAAGCCACAGGAGGGGGTCAGCTGTCACGCTTGATGGCCGCCGTGCATCGCCATGCGTCGTGCATTCAGTGTATTCAAAGGTTACAGGAGAGCCAGCGAGGATGATGACGAGGTGTTTGTGGGCAGCCCCGGATGCAAGGTGACATGAAATGAGACATAATATGTGATGTGTTTTTACCATGTCAGGTGTGTTTGCACTAGATTTATT
This sequence comes from Sebastiscus albofasciatus, assembly GCA_916701655.1. Lineage (NCBI taxonomy): Eukaryota > Metazoa > Chordata > Actinopteri > Perciformes > Sebastidae > Sebastiscus > Sebastiscus albofasciatus. Next base: position 12,096 of record CAKAOI010027834.1, read on the forward strand.
ATAGAACAGGGGGCGTCTGCTTTGCCAACAGATGGATTTCATGTCCCGTGACAATTAATTTCCCGGTGTCACTTTCCTTAAAAATGTCCATTTATAGCTGGAGAACTTTCCATCTGACACTCGGCAGCCATTGCCGGCTTTGTTCAGTTTGAATTCCAGGTAGGATTAATGTGGTCCTAACAAAAGTTTGCCAGTTTGAGAGAGTAGCAGATACTAACAGTCTGCCAGTAAAACACTTGATGTTGAGTTCAGTTAAACATTGACTGTAGAAGAGCTGTCTTCTGCCGTTCCAGGCATGTGTTGGACTTCTCTCTCAGCATATGGTCACAATGCGTTTCTATCGGAGACAGAACAGTCCCATTTTTTTGCAAAAGAGGGCACCCATTGTCTCTTGACATCACTTCTATTATTATAATCTCAAGGGAGCAGTTAGTCAGCTATTTTTCTGTATAAAGAGTGATAAGATATAAAATGATATATAGACTTAAAGATATAGTGCTAGAGCCTGAGTGATATATTGACAGGGTCAATGTTTTTGGCCCATTTTCCCCATCGGCGTATTTTTTTCAATCATTAAAGGTGCTCTATGTTGATATCCAGAGCATTAATGTAGCATCAAACAACTATTGTCTATGTAAAGCTATAGAGGAGTAATGTCTACCTGAGCAGAGAATGAAGTCTCTCCCTCTGTGTGTGTTGTAATCAGAGCTTCTTTGTGCTTTGTTGACATAGCCAGGCCGGCCTTGGTTGCTTTTAGTGCATGTGAGCTTGCCCCACTGGCTAGCTCATGGCCGCCGCTCTGCACTGCTCTCATACGGCAGTTACAGCTGATAACACCGCCCCGACCGACGGTGCCGTTGCGGAAGTGTATCCTCCATGAAATAGTTTGTCCACCAGAGAGCACTGACAAGTTTATTTTTCAACTGTTGTTGCTCAGAATAAATCTTTAATAACCACGTTATAAGAATCTTTTTCCTTATGATATGTGTTCATTTTAGAGGTCTTAACATTAAACTGAGATCCGACCTTTTACCCGAGTTGGGCCGAGTCTAAATTACCGGTCTAGTTAAAGATACCCTGCCTTTTCTTGTAATTGTAAACAAACAAAAGTTACGTTTACAGTCAGTGTCACTCACCAAAACAAATCGGGTGTATCTTTGAGATCTAAACGTGTTCAATGCATTTCCTTCCTCATCAAACATTTGTAAAGTATTTCAAATGCTGCATGGTTTATATCCATGTTTACTTGCAGGCAGTCTTCTTCTTTCTGTGTATTTTGTCATCCAAGTGCACGTGCATGTACATGTGCATCCTCACGTGCGTGCACGAGACAAACGAAACAGGGACCCACTGCTCGATAGTGTTACTAGAGGTCAACAGGGTCCATTTCAGACCGGGTCTGACTGTCATTTTGGGATCGGGTTTCTGTCATTGCCTTCCCCGGAGCCATGCTGCTACCATGGCTAAAAACAAATATCACATGATTCATGTCATTATAGGATTTTTCTTTTTATTTAACACCTTCCCAGTGGAAGTCTCTCCGTGTGTGTTAAAGGGGAACTCCACAGATTCCATTTATCCGATACAGGGAGTGCTACGGTTGTATAAGGACTTCTGTGGCTCTGGAGGGAGCTTTGTCAAGTCTGAAGAAATAACCCTTGTGACCATAATGAAAAACCATACTGAGTTGCATTATGGGAAGTGTTTGATTGAGTATCTCTGGAGCTTGATCCATAAAAGTCCAGATAACTCCGCGTCCCCGAGTCCCAGCCTCACTAAATCATCTGCATTTAGATTTGATCTTTACCACATTATTCCCTAAAAACCCAATTAAAGCTGCGGCACACCGGCTCCACCCTGGTTGTAACTGATGAGTCTGAACCCCGAGTTCAGCCAAACCATCATCATCTCTCAGCGGTTCACGCTTGAGCACTTGCCGCGCGTTGGACTGAAACCGAGAAAACAGCGGGGCGATCCTAACTGAAAACAGCAGGGCGCCGCCGAATCCTTTCCTCTGCTCCCGCATGTGTGCAGGATATTAAATAATGTGAAAAACATTCCTGTTATTCCAAGAGCGGCAGGAAGTCCCATCTGTGTCCTGAGAGCAGTTCAAACCGTCTGACTGAAGAGTGTTCCTCACCTATAACATGCAGAGAGAGGAGAGAGGTGTGGTGCTGGCACAACCTCTGATATCTGCTCTATTCCTTTTTATCCGCTCTGTGTTTTACACAATGTTTGGTTGCTGGATCTCCTCCAGAGAGACACAAAGCTGGCAGCAAGTCTCACAGACTCTGCTCTTGCTCCAAAAGCCCCAAATATTTTTTTTTTTCAGAAGCATTCAGAACAATGTTATATGCTCTGAGCTGTAGCCATGGTAACGTAGCTTTCTGGCTTTTGTGGAGTGACCTTCGGATGCTGCCAAGTTTTCAAAAACTGTCTTTGAAGTGTGTCTGCGCTGACATGGGGCCACATTTGTGATTAAGTTTATTCACTGTGGTTAGTTTTTGTCGCTTAGAAAGCAAACTGCAGTGAGTCCAGTGAAGTATATTCAGAAAATGCCACCCTGAAGTTATAATGTGGAATAACATTTTGATCTCAACACAAAGCACGCTGTTTAATTAGGGCTGTCAAACGTAACGCGATAATAACGCAAATTCGTTTTAACGCCACTTGCGTTAGACTGAAGACACTGGCATCATATGAAACTACAAAACCTAAAGAATCCATTAGTACCAACCATGTCATACTAGCTTGTCACAAAGGAGGTTAAATAACGCTCCAAACTTACACTAAATTTTGGCGAGGAAAAACTGGCATGGCCGTTTTCAAAGCGGTCCCTTGACCTCTGACCTCAAGATATGTGAATGAAAATGGGTTCTATGGGTACCCACGAGTCTCCTCTTTACAGACATGCTCACTTTATGATAATCACATGCAGTTTGGGGCAAGTCATAGTCAAGTCAGCACACTGACACACTGACAGCTGTTGTTGCCTGTTGGGCTGCAGTTTACCATGTTATGATTTGAGCACATTTTTTATGCTAAATGCAGTACCTGTGAGGGTTTCTGGACAATATTTGTCATTGTTTTGTGTTGGTAATTGATTTCCAATAATAAATATATACATACATTTACATAAAGCAGCATATTTGTCCACTCCCATGTTGATAAGAGTGTTAAATACTTGACAAATCTCCCTTTAAGGTACATTTTGAACAGATAAAAAATGTGCGATTAATCGCGAATACATATTTGAATCGATTGACAGCCGTATGTTTAATAATTAGTAACCCTGTTCTTTAGTTTTCCTCATACACCTTATCAACACTTGACACCAGACCATTGCTCAAAAAGTAGGCCGTATCTTATCTCCCCTTCCACTTCCTCTTAGCTTGTATGTGCTGTACATTATGCACTTTCTGCTTTGTTTCCTCACTCTTATCTTCTAACCAACCTTTTTATGCAATTCTAATCATGATCTGCAACATGCATCCTGTCATGTTACTGAACTTCTACTATCTGCTCACCGGTTGCAGGTCTTTTGCAGCATGTTCAGGGAAAATGGACATGTTTAACCATAATTATTTTCTTATCTGTCCGGTTATTAGAGAGGATTTTAAAAGTGTTATCTACAGTGGAAAAAGAGTTATTTGTAATTCCAACATAAAGTTTGAGCTCCATGTGAATTCTCTGCTTTTCAAACTGTCATAATATAAAAAACCATGTGTGTAAAATCTGAGTAAAAAAAGGTGACTTTTTTTGATGCAATCAGAACAGTGGGATCTGCATTTGCATTCCTCACAGTCCCTGTAACATCCAACATCATAGCACTACTTTTTGTGCAATCTAAGCAACAGTCTGTGTCTGTTATTGCTTTATAACAGACCGTTGCTATGTATAACAGACCGTTGCTATGGGCGCAGTTCTGATGTGGGACTCTGGCGGACTGTTTTTGTGTCAAAATATTGATTTCTTGAGTAAGTAGCCGTGTAATAAGCAGGATAATGTACAGCTAGCGGGTCTTTGTTGTGAAAGAATCCCCCAACGGCTCTCTGTACATTATCTCTTACTCATTATAAAGTGTTTTGTCATCTAATTCAAGACACGATCTGTTTGACTTCCTGGATTGTATTTCATTTGACATACAAGGCACATGTGGTCAAGCCATTCTACACTTTAAATATTTTGGCCTCTGACCTCTGGGAGGAGCCTAATCTCATTTCTGAACTGTGAACTAAAAGGTTACCACAAACAGACTTACGCAAAGCCTCAGAGAAGCAGCGCTGGAAGAAGTACTAAGATCTTTTATTTAAGTAATAGTACAAATACCACAGTCTAAAAATACTTCATTAAAAGTAAAAGTCCTGAATTCAGAATGCTACTTAAAAGTAAAAGTTTGCAGTATAAACAGCAAAATGTACTGGAAGTATCAAAAGTACTCATAATGCGGAACGGATCCTTTCAAATTGTTTTATTATATATTGGTATTATACAAAATTATATTATTCTGAAAAACCTTTTAACATCGCAGTTCTTCGTCAATTTAGATTTTTATTTATATACTACTGGGTAGATCAGTAGTACAGTGCTGCATCATATCATAAAAGCATATCATGTGTGTTGTTTTCCCTCTGAGATGTAGTGGAGTAGAAATATTAAATAATATATTTAAGTACTTTAAAAAGCATCTTAAAATCCGTTTGCTTTTCTCGAGTTCATCTGGATTTTATACCTTTTTATTTACATGTTCTACACTTAATTGTGCTTCTTTTCATTTGTTGTCTCTTCCATGGCCTTCTGTCTCTTCTTCCTGTAAATCACTCTGTGACCTCTATTTTGAGAAGTGCTATATACGTAAAGCTTGCTTGCTATTACCAGTAACCCTTTATGTTCGTCTCTGGTATCTTGAGTGGACAGATAAGTGATTATGCAACTGTGCTGAATCCATCTGTTTTGAGGACCTGATTAGACTGATGTGGTTTTAAAATATCTGCGGGCCACATGTGGCTTGTGATGTGATCAGCGGCTGCATCCTGCCGTGCAGACTGTCGGAGAGACTCGTAACTCATTGCTTCACCTTCAATGCTCTTAGAAAGAGAAGTTGGGTTTTATGTACAGCAGGTCTGTTGTTTTTTTGCAGCTAAATGTGCACTCACGTCTGTGATTTTGAACTGTGACAAACAGCTCAGCTTGTTACATTCCTCAGTCCTCTAGTCCAGGATGTGATAGCTGTCGGTTTCTGTTGCTGGACAGGACCCACATTCCTACAGATACTTAGACCTCGGCAGACTCTGGAGGGATTTCAGGGCTCCTTCTGGTTGTGGAATTCCTGAAACATGATTTGAATTTTCACTCATAAAGTCTCTGGAGAAGTTAGGGGGATAAACAGGAACAAGTGTTCATGACCTGACCTTTCTTCTTTTCTCCTTTCCTCCACCAGACAACATCCCCTACAGGCCAGGGCCGGTCCGACTCGCCGGTCTACACCAACCTCCAGGAGCTGAAGATCTCTCAGTCCAGCCTGCCGCCCGTCCCCTCCAGCTCCCCTCTCCACATCCTGGGCGACTGGGAGACCCACAAAGACCTGAGCGGCAGGCATTTCTACTACAACCGCGCCACCGGAGAGCGCACCTGGAAGCCACCGCGCACCAGGGACGCCAGCGGCAGCACCAGCAGTATGCGAGGAGACAGCCAGAGCACGGTGGAGAGTGAGGTGAGGGATGCTTAAAACCAATTTAAGCCATTTCATTGTCTTGTATGGTATAAACACAGTGTAAAAAGTAATTTAATTGTTGTGAAACTATGTGACTTCTGTTTAAAAGCTTCTAATTGGGCAGTGTATGGAAGCCCTGAGAGGCAAGTGAGAAAAAAAAAATGATGGTGATCCGTTTTCTAAGTCTGATCTAAATTGTTTTCTCTCCTGTGTTTATTACTAAAGAACACATGAAAAAAGGTTTTGCCAGGAACATTTTTCGATGTTCCCTACATTATTTTTCATCTGTGAAGGAAAAAAAAATGTTTTGCCGGGATCCTTTTTTCTCATCTGTGAAAACAGAAAAGTTTTGGCAGATGAGAATTTTTTTTCTTTCTAACAAGTGTTTGTTGTAATGCTCATTCCGGCCACAAGAGGCTGACGTGCACCACTATTCATGCTTTCTTCCAGCTGAGGTTTAATTCCCCCATACACTCTAAACACAAGGTACATATATATATATTGTGTGTTAGCAAGTTATGTAAATATATTTATTTATTTAATTTATTAATTTATTTGACAGGGACAATACATGTAGGCATTGTTACAGTGCACTGAATTAAAGTGCAACCGAGGCAATGTATATAGGACTTCTATAGCCTTTGCTAATTTGCAGACCTTGGTCCCTGGTTAGGCTTTTAAGGAAAAAATAAAAATACATAATACCACATAATACTACATCGTACATTACAATCAATTTATATATGAATGTTCCCAATCAGTAAACAGTGATCACAGGTTTGGTTTAGTTTCAGCCAATGTTTCACCTTTTCATTATTATACATTTTCAGGTTAAGGTTGTATTTTTATTTCCGTTGGTAGGGCGTTCAAAAAATGTGTTCCTTTTATTGAAAAAGATGACTGACTAAAGGTTGTTTTGCAAAATCTCACCTGGAAGAAAACATGAATGCTTTTAGTCCTTTTCAGACCATAGGGTAGCGGTGCACTTCAGCCTCTTGCGGTCAACATTTTTTGATTTGCCAAAACCTTTTTTTCTTCTCACTTGCCGCTCATGGTTTCCATACAAGCGTGAACAAAGCGTTCACAAAACTGCAACAAAATCATTCCTTTTAGACCCACAGGAAACACAACATTCAGGTATTTAGTTTGGATGTGAGGAAAAAGTCAAAGCTGTTTGTAAATGGACTCTCTGGTAGTCGGTCTTAAATCAACAGGCTGCGGTGAAGGTGTGGTGGACCTCACATGACTTTATAATGGTGTTGTGGTTGTTACTGAACGTAGGGAAACAAGAGTGCCTTTGATATGGGGAAGTGATGGTTTCCTGTCAGGTTGTAGTTTTCCGCCTATCTATCCAACACTGCCCCCGTGTGGCGGTTTGGTTTATTGAAGTATTATGTTAGGGAGAGTGGAGATGGCTAATTATATATACTGTATATAGTATTATTGGAATATAATCAGTGCTGAATTGATGAGTCAGTCAACAGAAAATTAATCATTTGATATTTGATTAATTGTTTAAGCTAGTGAACCACATAAAACCTGTACCATTAAGCCCTCCGTCTGTTTTTCTTTGTCCTCCACAGCCGCTGTCCTCAGAGGAAAACTGTCACAGCACCCACTCGAGTCAGTCCGACAGCCAGTACGGGTCGCCCCCTAGAGGCTGGTCCGAGGAGCTGGATGAGCACGGACACACTCTCTACGTCTCTGAGTACACACAGGAGAAGGTGCAGTCTATTCATTAACTAGCCAGCTTATAGATCAAATCACAGTCTTTGATAGTTTGTCTAACACCTTTACAAATTACATCTGCATCAAATATGCTGGTTTTCCCTTGTTTTGGATGCTGAGTTCTGACTAATGTGTGTGTTCGCAGTGGATAAAACATGTGGATGAACAAGGCCGGCCCTACTATTACAGCGCTGACGGGTCCAGGTCAGAATGGGAACTACCGAAGGTAAGATGATCCTATAAACTATTACATCCATCATACCCAGGCCTTAAACTTGCATTCTTTCTAACAGCCAGCAGGGGGCGACTCCTCTGGCTGCAAAAAAAGAAGTGTGATTTGGTATAGAAGTCTACGAGAAAATGAGCCTACTTCTCACTTGATATATTACCTCAGTAAACATTGTGAACATGAGTTTATGGTCTCAATCGCTAGTTTCAAGTCTTCTTCAATACAGCATGATGTTCATTTAGTAAATGATGGTTCCATTTAGAGTCAAATAGACCATAAAGCAGGAGAAGGTTTAGGGCGTGGCTACCTTGTGCCGGACAGTTTGGGGTCGTCGGTGAGCGTCCGTTGGCCTCGTTTTGGTGTGTCCCGCTCTAGTCTGCCTGTTTCTGAGTTTTTTTGGTCGATTCAGCATGTTGAATTGGCGGCGGCACTCGTCGGTGAGTGAAATCACTGATTGGCTGTTCAGCTTAAATGAGTAAGTGCAGGAGAAGATAAACGGAAGTGAGGAAAGCGAGCCAACAAGTAAAGTCAAGAGGACTTCTCCTTTTTCATCTTCATCTCATCTGATCATTCCAATACATTGATATTTTCTCAACGACAAGGCCGTCTGGAATGAAGCGAAGCGGTGTGAATGGTCGACAGACACCGCTTTGTTTCATGTACGTATCATAACAACGGCTTGTATATCCGTCGTCCTCGATCTTCCGGTTTCCCTTTTTTGAATGATGAATACGGACTACCGCCGCCTGCTGGTGTGGAGAGTTATTTCCTCTCACACAGGTGCAGAGCGTACGTGCTAACTGGTCGTCAGCTGTAGTCTTTGCGGTGTGTTCAAGTGCAACTTTTTGGCCAAGACAAAGGCGATGTGAGGCGGGCTCAACAGGCGGCATTCGTCGCCGCTAGTTCTTTGACGTCGGCTTGGCGTGTCCCCGGCTTTAGAATTTTTAACCCTTTCACAGTGTGTTTTCCGTTCATGAAAGTTAATTGTGACATTTTGGTTGCCTGAAAATGTCTTATTCAGCGTTCGGTTGTACTTAGCTCCACCCTCTTCTGTCACTTCTGGTTGCAAAAACAACAAGATGACGACGGACAAAATGCCAAACTCGAGGCTTTAAAACGGCAGTCCACAAACCAATGGGTGACGTCACCGTGACTACGTCCACTTCTTTTATACGGTCTATGATCACACCTCATTTAAAGTAATCTCCTCCTCTTTAAACTGGAAAACATTCTCATATTACATCACCTAATAACACCGCCACCAAGTAACACACTTAAATGCGACTCCTCCTGGTGTGTATACTTAAGACTGGTCTTGTTAATGTAAGAGGATGAGTTGTCTGGGGATCTCATGCCGGAGCCAAGTTTGAGTTGAACTCCGGGTGACGGGACTATTACTGGCTCTTTACCTGCTAATCTGGAGAGCTGATCTGAACAGAGCGGTCCATTCTCACAGTGAATGGACAGTAGTGCGGACATGGATGCGTTCAGTAGACCGTTGAAGACAATGCCTGGGCTGTAAGAGAAGCCCTCTTTGTCCAATGGTGCTGTGGACAGTTAAAGGAGAGGTAGGGGAGAGGAGGAGAGATAGTAAAGGACGTGCTAGGAGAACTCTGTGACGTCTAAAAGCCGTCTTCTCTGTCTCTGCAGTACAACATCTCCCCTCAGTCCGGCGAGGTTCCCAAGAGTCGCAGTCTGGAGAGGAAGCAGCAGGATCCCATCGTCCTCACCAAGTGGCGACACAGCACCTACGTCTTAGACCTCAACGACAAGGTAAGACACGGTGAAGACGGCAGGATTGGAAATGTGGGAACGAATAACGAGGTTACATAGACCGTTGAGTCTGATCGGCGTGGAAACAGGCACTCTGGCTGCCGCAGGCTTCCTGGCAGACTCTTTCCATTACCTGTCTTATTGGCATCGAGTTTAATCCCCGAGTACTAATGACGCGTTCAGCTCAACACAGGAACAGGCTTACACTGGATTAATCTGTCTCCTTTATTTTGGAATCTTGACAAAAGGATGATGTATTATTCAAGTGAAAAGCAGGTTTACTTACATGGGCTTTTCAACATGTTGTTGTGATGCTAGTGAAAACCAACCTTAAGTTTCTGTGTCGCATTTAATTCCAGCTAGTTTCTGTGCAGATTCAGGTTGCAAGCTAACTTCCACAGAACAAGGTGATCCAATACAGCAGACAAGATGTCTTAAAAGAGTGATACAGTGAGTTAGTATTGCACTCCTATAAAGTCGTGGGCTTTATGAGGGACAAATGCTCTAAATTGAAGCAACGGAGGGCAAGATATTCAGATTTTTAGTCCCTGGTACGAGTCGAGCTCCAGAAAAACTTACTTTGACAGCCCTTAAAGGGATATTTTGAATGTTTTGAAGTGGGGTTGTATGAGATACTTCGTCCATAGTCAGTGAATTACCTGCTAGGGCTGGGCGATATGACGATATATATCATTAAACAATATAAAAATGTCAATCGTATATATTTTTCTATATTGTTTCTATTGCAATATAGGCTATACCTATATTTATTTTATTTTTTTCTATAATTTCACTTCAAAGTTATGTTCATCTTGCACTCAAGTTTGTAAAAATGATACTCAGTACTTTTCATTTTGTCAAGTATTTAATTTGCACAGGAGTATAGAAAATTTTACCATGTGGTTATTTCATTTAAAATATTTATTTATTGAATTACCGGAAAACATGCTGTATCGTGATATACATCGTTCTCGAGATGCGAAATTACTTATCATATCATGATAGAAGATTTTGGCCATACCGCCCAGCCCTATTATGTACAGTAGATGACGGCCGGTTGGAGAAACAGACAGGAGTACCGAGTAACGATTTTAGATACCTAAAAAAAATCTATATTCTTTTAAGTGTACGCTATATTTAGAATATTTTCACAGCTTCACCTCGCCGTCAGACAGCCCTTTCTGACAGGGAACTGAAGGCGTTATCTATGCTCTCTTCAAAGTCACCAGACTCCTTTGACAATAGCAATAATTTTACCTCGCAAAACACAGGAGTTGCTGGTCTACCGCTGCCTCCATCGGTTTGTTAGTTTGTGTTATTGTGTGACTTTGGTGTTTTAAAGGGTTAGTTCAGATTCGCCAAAATCACACAATAACACAAACAAACTAACCGATCAATGCATTGGTAGACCAGCAACTCCCGTGTTCTGCAAGGTTAAATTATTGTTTTTGTCAATGGAGTCTGGTGACTTTAAAGAGAGCATAGATAACGGCTTCAGGGCTGTCTGACGGCGAGGTGAAGCTGTGAAAACATTCTAAATATAGTGTACACTTAAACTAATTAATGTGTGTACCCACAGATTATTATTATTTGTCATACTGCCTCATAAATGCCCACATCTTTCAAATGCCTTGGTTGGTTGGAGTAAAGGTTAATAAACTCTGTGGTATAGTTTGAATTAGACACAAAGTTTAAAGAGTGAGGAAGATATCCTGGAGGCTAACTCACTCTGTGTGGCCGTTTCATTGCAGTTCTCTTTCAAACTCTGGCGGTTCACTTCCGACTCGCACAAGAGGAGATTCCGTCTCTCTCTTTACCGTGATAAAGTTGGTACCACACAGAGCCTCCGCTCTCCCGTCCCTTCTCTAATCACAGCACATGATCCGCTTTGATTCACTGCCAGTGTGTCCTGTAGAATACACATATGACAAATCAAAGCCAGATGTTCACTCAATCAAATATGTCTGATTTATTGTGGATTGGATAAACAGGAAGGAAAGCAGCAACTTGGAATGAATCTCTTACTCTGAATTAACTCCTATCAGAAGCTGTAACGCATGTTGTTTCTAACCCTAAATCCTAACTTCCCTTCATTATCTTCCTAAAGACCTTCGTTAACATCCAACACAATCTTGTGATTCCTCTCCAGGTTCCCTGATCCATCCTCTTCTCCTCACTAACCTCAGACTGACTTGTCTTCTTCATGTGTCTCGTAGTTAGCCGGTAGTTATTAGCGACTCATCATGTTGTGCCTCTTGTCGGTAGGAGTGTGCTCCGGCGCCCAAGCAGAGCTCTCCAGACTCTGACTCCTGCCCCTCATCTCCTAAGCACCCCTCGACCGTTAGTATCCCAGCTCGCACTGCATCGCACCACATCCATCCCACTTTCACCCGCATCCAAACACAAACACGTCTCTTCTCCTCATCTTCTAAAACTCTCCCAGCCTGCATTGCATTTGGTTCCTCTCATCTTCTGCATGCCACATCTTAACTACATCACATCTAACACCACGCTAAAAAAAAATATACCAGCAAATATGCAGAAATGTCACCGTGCAGCAGTGTTAGGGCGCCCTCTGCTGGTGACATTTGGACATAACATCAAGCAGCACAGCCACTTCCAGCCTCCAACATTAACCCATTTGCTTCTCAAGCTTCAGTGTGTATGTGTGTGTGTTTTCATGCTTGTGTTCTAGTAGGTTCTTATCTGTGTCTGTGTCTCCTCAGCCCTCAGAGAAGTGCGGAGTCCTCAATGTCACCAAAATCACAGAGAATGGAAAGAAAGTCAGGTAACGGATCTACGTGGAACTTTACTTTTTCAAAATCCTGTTGAGCTTTTGTCTGAAATGCGAGATCCCGAATGTCTTTGTTTTTCTATCACTTATCTTTACTGATTTTGAACATAATACATCACTTTTCCAAAATGGACTGGTTACATCTTTGAAGTCCCACGAACTCCGAGCCCTTGGTGTAGATAATAACACAAATTATAGTTTACAAAATGATAATAATAAAAATAAATTAAATGACCTTCATACATACACTGATCAGCCATAACATTAAGACCACTGACAGGTGAAGTGAATAACATTGGTTATCTCGTTACCAAGTGAACATTTTGAACTTTGTGTTGGAAGCAGAAAAAATGGGCCAGCGTGAGGATGTGAGCGACTTTGACAAGGGCCAGATTGTGACGGCTAGATGACTGGATCAGATCATCTCCAAAACTGCAGCTCTTGTGGGATGTTCCCGGTCTGCAGTGGTCAGGATCTACCAAAAGTGGTCCAAGGAAGGAAAACCGGTGAACCAGCGACAGGGTCAGACCCAAAGCTCATTGATGCACGTGGGGAGCGAAGGCTGGCCCGTGTTGTCCGATCCAATAGAAGAGCTACTGTAGCTCAAATTGCTGAACAAGTTCATGCTGGTTCCAATAGAAAGGTGTCAGAACACACAGTGCATCGCAGTTTGTTGCGTACGGGGCTGCATAGCCGTAGACCAGTCAGGGTGCCCGTGCTGACCCCGTGTCCACCGCCAAAAGTGCCTACAATGGGCATCAGAACTGGACCACGGAGCAACGGAAGAAGGTGGCCCGGTCTGATGAATCACGTTTTCTTTTACATCATGTGGATGGCAACGAGTTTGAGGTGTTGACTCGGCCTCCAAATTCTCCAGATCTCAATCCAATCGAGCATCTGCGGGATGTTCTGGACAAACAAGTCCGATCCACGGAGGCCCCACCTCGCAGCTTACAGGACTTAAAGGATCTGCTACTGACGGCTTGGTGCCAGATACCACAGCAGACCTTCAGAGGTCTAGTGGAGTCCATGCCTCAACGGGTCAGGGCTGTTTTGGCGACAAAAGGGGACCTACTCAGTATTAGACAGGTGGTCATCATGTTATGGCTGATCGGTGTATACACAAATTCCTTCATGCAGAAATGCAAACATACCTGACTGTCTATCCCTAAGAGGTACATTGGTATATGTCACATTCAAGATGTTACGTTACCAGATCTTGATTCCAAAAATGGACGGTATAAATCCCCATGTTTTATGAAAGATATGACTTTTTAGTTTGATTGTGTGGGTCAGCGTTTCAATTGCTGTACCCTTAACGTCTTTGTTTTATTGTGACACACAGGAAGAACTGGACCTCGTCGTGGACGGTGCTGCAGGGTTCCTCCCTGCTCTTTGCAAAGGGTCAGGGGGGCAGCACCAGCTGGGTACGTTTCCCATCAGCCCTCCATGTTTCCGTCAAGTTTCTGAGGCATTCTATTCATCTCTGTGTTATTCCTCTCTTCCTCATTCCTGTCTTCATTGCCACCTGTGCCGCAAAATGTGTCATCCTCTCCTTCTCTGTTTTATTGCTTTTCTTCCTCTCCTCTTCCTTCCTGAAGTCGTACTACCGCAGCGGCTCCATCCCCGAGCTGCTCCTCACTCTCCTTAGCAACTGGAAGCGCTCAGTCAAGCCCCGTCCTGCTGTCTCCTATGTGAACTGTAGGCCTATGCAGGCTGCCGCTGTATGTCCAACCACCACCCCCCCCTCTCTCTCTGCATGTGTTGCTGTTCCTCCTGCTCGTCTTTCATTCTTTTATTCACTCATGCTTTACCTGACTGGGACACTAGTGCCTGTGTGTGTGTGTGTAAAGCTTGATTTAGCTGATCCTAATGCAGAAAAGATGCATTAATCAATATTTTTATTTTAATAATGGATCAAATTTTACAGTCTCATCTCAGCGTTGTTTGCAGCAGCAGCAGGCCGCTGATAAACCCACTGTTCACTACCTGCTCAGCACCAAACAGCAGACAGACACAGTTGATGACTATAGCGCTGTTACAGTTAGCATATTGGAGCTAAGGCTAAGCTAAAGAGGCTTCAGTAGTTGGTAGAGACCAAATGAGAGCTATAAGGCGAGCAGGGACTTTATGAATTCCAATCTGTTATCTCCAATGCCGAGGAAAGGTCAATCAATATTTGTGAACATGAGCTCTCAAAGCCAGAAACCAGACAAGTAAGTCTCAAACTTGTGATGTCATAGTGTCATCTCTCCCTATTTATTGTCTTTGGAGCAGCTCCAGACTCAAAGTTTGAGTTTTAGCACTCTAGTTTTTGGATTTGGGAGAGAGTTGCTCATGTTTACTCATATTTTTTGGACTGTCTCAGACCGTAGGAATAACATGTATGAACTTTGAAAACGCACGTAGTTCTCCTTTAATCAGGCGTAAACAAACACGGCTCCAATTGCATGCATTCTACTGTCGCTCCGCGTCTGCTGGAGTTGTAAATAGGCAACAGTTGAGCTAACATGTTCACCATAATAACTTTATATGGTGATAATATACTGTATGTCAGTGTTGTTTTTACAGCGTGTTTCAGTTCCCTCAAATGGCTAACAAATGAATTAATGCAAGTTTAATTTGAATGGAAAGATGAAATTTAGCTTCAAAAGTCCTCAGTAGATTAATTTTCTTGATTTAGCAAGAAAACATGAAAATGATTAACTCTCTGTGTTGTATGCCTTTTTTTTTTTTAGATAAGAAACAATAAGAAAGACACACATAGGATCGGTGCTGGATCAAAGAAAGAACTAGCAGAATTAAAACAGATAGATCTGCACACCAAATAGCTCCTGTTAGAAGTATTTATTTTTATTGCTGTAACTTTTAGAGGATCAATCTGTTTTTTAATTCTGCCTAATTTTTATTGCTGTAACGTTTTCGAGCGTGGTGCTCGAGACTTCGGAAGTCTGAGGAAGAGCCTGATGCTTGAAAAAAAACATCACAGCAACAAAAATCCATTTGGTGTGTGGATCTATTTTTTCTTTTATTCTGCCTTTTTTAGATACCGAATAATAGAGATATGACCGGGAGAGACAGATGGGGAAAGACATGCAACACTTTACCTGTGTCTAACTCCAAAACATGTCCATTTAGATTTCTATAAAGATGAGTGATAACCTGGAAGAACAGCAGCACACTGGTCTGAAGTCAGATTAGATTAGATAATAACGGTTCTGCTGAAACACAAACAAAATGGAATCATATAGGTTTAACAGGGTTTATCACAAACATTCATAATGTTCACTTAAAATGATAAATTACACTCTGGCAAAAACTACATTGAAAAGGTGAAAATCACCTTGAAAGTCATTGAAATGGCTTGAATGTTATGTTTTAAGTTTGCATTAAGAATCTAACCAACATAATGTATATGCACATTATATGAATAACAACAACTAACAGTGTTTTTGCTTTTCTTGTAACTCAATACTAAAGATGTGTTCATGAAGAGCTCCACCATGACATTCACAGTGTTTAAGAACCTGCTTTTAAAAACACACACATCCCAAATAGTTCCTTGTTTTTAACAAACCTCCTCCTGAAACAACGACGTGTCCCTAAAGGTTATTATCTTTGTGTCCTCATTACTGTTTCATTGATTCCAGAAGTTTGGGGGAAACCAGTCGAAGCCCGAGTTCACCGTTGATCTTCGAGGGGGGTCGGTGGATTGGGCCTCCAAGGACAAGTCGAGCAAGAAACACGTCATCGAGGTACCGAAACCGCTGTCCGGTTTCACCGCAGATCAGCCTGCGCTTTGTGTTTTTAACGTGGTCAAAAAGTAATGTTGACTTTTCCTCTCCCTCAGCTGAAGACTCGTCAAGGGACGGAGTTGCTGATCCAGTCAGAGATCGACAGCGTCATCAACGACTGGTACCGGGCCCTCACCGAGACCATCAACACACATGTGAGGAGACATCTGTCACAAGTTTGACCTTAGAGCAGATGCATCCCTTTTATCTGCGCTACCTCAGTTTCATTTCTTCAGTTGGTTGGAACAAATGAGCCTTAAAGGGATAGTTCAGATTTTTTAGTAGTGGGGTTGTATGAGGTTCTTCTCCATAGTCAGTGTATTATCTACAATAGATGACGGTCGGCACGCCTCCAGTTTGGAGAAACAAACAGGAGTACCAGCACGGGAGCAAAGCAATGTACTGCTGTTGATGGGGGCAGCAGCGAAACACATTTTAGACACCTAAAAAAATCAGTTTTAGTGTACGCTATATTTAGAATATTTTCACTACTTTACCTTGCTGTCAGACTGCCCTTTTCAGATGGGGAACTGAAGCTGTTCAAAGCCACCAGACTCCATTGACAAAAACCTACCCTACATACCTAGCAGAGCACAGGAGTCGCTGGTCTACTGCTGCCTCGATCGGTTAGTTTGTTT